>JAPPVO010000003.1:49907331-50041131 GCA_030407325.1 Camellia japonica
CCTAGATTGCTGGTACAGATGGACTCATCTTTTCAGAATAATCAACATCCTTCCTGTTCTACCTATACATCTTCTTTACACATCAACTCACTCCTAAGGCCTATGTTGCTGCAGCCCCAGCCTCATCTGTAGCCTCAGCACCTTCATTTTCTTCCAACTGGTTTCTTGACTCTACTGCAACTAGTCATATGACTAATGATCTCACTAATCTCCCCTATTATCAACCCTATCCAGGCCAAGATCAAGTTGCTATTGGTGATGGCACCACCCCTACCTATCACTCACACTGGTAATGGTTTCCTTCCAACACCTACATTTCATTTTTATCTTAACAACATACTTTATGTTCCTTCTATTTCATCTAATTTGGTTTCAGTCCATCAATTAGCTAAGGACAATGACTGTTCTGTTACGTTTGATGCCAATTCTTTTTTGATCCAGGACAAGACTACTCAGAGGGTGCAGTATAGAGGTCCTTATGCTCATGGTCTCTATCATCTTTCTTCATCATCTTCTTCTGCACCTTTTTCTTCACCAGCTTGCCTCTTCTATATAAGGAAGTCTGCTCCAAACTGGCATTTTCGACTAGGCCATCCTTCTTCTAAGAAGTTTCATCATATTATGGCTCATGATCAATTAATGACTCAAACTTCTATACATAGTAATAATAGCTCTAGTTTGTGTGAACATTGTTATGTGTCCAAAAGTCACAGATTACTTTTTTGCTTGTCTAATTCTTCTGTTGACTAGCACTGATGTTTAGGGTCCCTTTTCTGCTTCTTGTTCAGGTTATGTTCTATTCATTGATGATTTTAGTAAGTTCACTTGGATTTTCCCCCTTCATTATAAGAGTGAGGTTTTTCCAAATTTCTAGAATTTAAAGCCTTTGTTGAAACACAATTTACTACTAAACTTCAGATTTTGAAGAGTGACAATGGGGGTGAATATCTCAGTCTTCCATTTCAAAATTTTCTAAACAAAAAGGCATTGCTCACCAGTTAACTTGTCTTCATACACTTGCTCAAAATGGTGTAACAGAAAGAAAACACAGGCATTTACTTGAAACTATTATCACTCTCATGCATCACTCTTCCATGCCCTTGATTTACTGGTTTGATGCCCTTGCTACTGCAGTCTTCTTGATCAATAGATTACCTACTCTTAAACTGAAAAATCACACTCCATTTGAAGTCTTATGTCACCAAAAACTAGATTATCAGTTTTTAAGAGTCTTTGGTGTTACCCTTGGCTCAAGCCCTATACTTCACATAAGCTTCAACCTAGATCTATACCTTGTGTGTTTATAGGCTATCAACCCTCTACTAAGGGCTATAGGTGTCTTGACCCTATCACTCATAAAGTCTATGTGTCTAGACATGTTACGTTTGATGAGTCTGTTTTTCCTTTCCAAATAGCATCATCTAGCTCCTCTTCTTTACCTGATCTTTCCACTCTAGTTAATTTTTTCTTGTCTTCTTTTCTTCAATCTTCATCATCATCTTCTTCTTCTTCCCAAACTGCTCCTACAACACATGTTTCTCTTTCTCTCATTTCCTACATTGTCCACATGCTCCTATCTCTTCTTCTTCAACAATTTCCTCTCACTCAGTTATTTCTATTTCTATTTCTCCTTCCCCTCTATATCTGTAGCAGCTCAACCTCTCATATATGCTCCCTCTCAGGTGCTTTCTTCTCATTCTCAGGTGCTTATTTCCTCTCTCTATATTGATCTTCCTTTAATACCCTCTTCTCACACTCATTCCATAATCACTAGGTCCAAGAGTAAGTGTCCTACTATTTTTTTTTTTTTTCTCTTTGTCTTTTTGCTTCTACAAATCACAATGAGCCACAGACTTATCAAGCAGTTGCTCAGTCTCTAGCTTGGCAAGCTACTATGTTAGATGAATATTAGCCCTTCAGAGACAGGGTACTTGGTCATTGGTATCTTTCCCACTGGTAAACAAGCTATTGGATGCAAATGGGTTTTTAGGCTTAAGAGAAACTCAGATGGTTCTATTGCCAGGCATAAAGCCCGACTGGTTGCTAAAGGATTTATGCAAACTGAGGGAGTCAACTATTATGAAACATTTAGTCCTATTCCTAAACAACCCACAGTTAGGGTTCTTTTATGTTTAGCTCTTCGTTATCATTGGCCTATTAAACAACTTGACATTTCTAATACATTTCTTCATGGCATTCTTGAAGAAGAAGTCTATATGCATCAACCCCAAGGTTTCATTATGTTACTCATCTATCTCTTGTTTGCAAATTGAAGAAAGCCCTCTATGGCTTAAAACAAGCTCCAAGAGCTTGGTTCTAAACCTTTTCTTATTTTCTTCTTTCCCTGATTTGTCCCTAGCCACTGTGACTCTTCTTTGTTTGTTAAGCACACTTCTACTTCCATTACTATTCTACTTGTTTATGTTGATAATATTCTTCTCACTAGCAGTGATCCTTTTTATATCTCCACTCTTGTTCAACATATACACTATGCCTTCTCTATGAAAGAATTAGGCCTCCTCAATTACTTCCTTGGCATTTTTGTTGTTTTTTCTTTTTCAGGCTATATTCTGTCTCAACAGAAATATGCTTCTAAAATCTTAACAAAAGCTGGTATGAGTGATTGTAAGCCTTATTCTTCTCCCATGGCTACTAAGGTTGCTAATTTAGAGATTGATTCTCATTTTTCTCAGCCCAGTCTTTATAGAAACTTAGTGGGTGCTCTTCAATACCTTACTCTTACTTGACCAGATCTCAGATTTACTGTCAATTATCTGTGTCAGTTTTTACAAAACCCTTCGGATAGTCATTTTGCAACAGTTAAAAGACTCCTCAGGTATCTCAGCGGCACATTGAGTCATGGCCTGCATTTTATGTCTGACCCTCTTGTTCTTAATGCTTTTTCAGACTCAGATTGGGCTGGTAGTGCTCTTGATAGACGATCTACTACAGGATATTGTGTGTTTCTTGGTCCTAACTTAGTTTCTTGGTGTGCTAAGAAACAACCCACTATTTCCAGATCTTCATCTGAGGCTCAATATCGAGCCTTAGCTTAGGTTTCTGCTGAGTTGAGCTGGCTTGGCATGCTTCTTGCTGAACTTCATGTTTCTGTGACTATTCCTACTCTATGGTGTGAAAACTTATCTGTCATAGCCTTGGCTCATAATCCAGTATTTCATGCTAGGACAAAGCACATTGAGGTCGATTACCATTTTGTCCGAGAGAGAGTTGCTGCCAAGAAGCTTGTCATTTGTCACATTGCCTCTACTGATCAAATTGTAGATATTCTCACTAAACCTCTCTCTGTCTCTCAGTTTCAATAGCTTTAGAGCAAACTTCAGGTCCTTCCATCTTCCCAAAGTTTGAGGGGGACTGATAAGCTACTTAAGCTACCTAATGATCAAGCTAGACTTAATGATCACGATGGACAGACACATCAGTTGCCGCTCCAGACACATTAGCTGTAGCTCAAGTCACACATGCCGCCAAAGCTAGATACAAGACAAACAGTAGCCGGATGAGCTGCAGCTTTAGTTAGCCAAAGCTTGAAGTTTGTTAGAACTAGAGTTAGATAGTGGTTATAGTTAGGTTAAGTGGTTAGTAAGTACGGTTAAGAGATTGCATCACATGTATATGTATGATTGAAGATCTTTGTAATGTGATGTATATGTATGATTGAAGATCTTTGTAATGTGCAGTTGAATAAAGTAGATCACAATTTCTTTAATCACTACTGAACCCAGCAACTTTGAAATTGCCGACCCAGTTTCAGAGAAAATCCGGTTGCGGAAAAAAGGATTGTATATTATTATTGTTTAAAAATCAGGACGTTATAACTTGGCATGCTAATCAAGAGTTTTTTTGGAGTGTAACATTGAAGTAGGGGTGTTCGCGGATCAGTTTTGTGCAGTTTGCGGTTCGGCTTTAACCCACTCGAACCTATGCGGTTTGGGGAAAAGTCAAACCGCAACCGCCCGTACTACGGTTTGCGGTTTGTGCGGATAGGGTTTGTGGATGTCGGGCGGTTGCGGACTGTTTGCGGTTTAGATTTTTTTCTTTAAAAATTAACTTTTGAGTTTTTTTTCCCATTTTGTAAATATTTATTTCGAGTCATTTTCTTTCAATTTTCTAAAATGTTCCACCATTAATAATTAATGAATTAAAACTTATAAAATTAAAAACAACAAAATCCCATTTTTGAACCTTATTTATTCCCTTTCTTTCAATTTTCTATGCAATCAAACTGGGTGTACTATCACAATAGTGGAAACATCCAATTATCAATTGGTGAACATAGCAAGAGAAAGGAACAAGCTTACATTGAGACAATGGAGAGTAATCTGAACAATGTGAAATAGATAGGATAGAATAAATAGATCTAGATAATGAATGAATGGTCCATGTTTTTTTTTCAAAAATATATAAATATATATATATATATTTGGCTAAGTGCGGGCGGGTTGTGACGGGTGCAGTTCAAAACCGCAACCCGTTCGCAACCCGAAAATCTTATATATTTCAAACCGCACCCTACCCTATTCAATTTGCGAAACCACCCATACATGTGCAGTTCAGTTCGGGTAGAGCGGGTTGTGCGGGTCGGATAACCCTATGCCCAGCCCTACATTGAAGTGACGGAAACGTGATCTAAAAATTGAATTTGACTTCCCTAAGATGGTGTCCCCCAATGAGGAAAGATAAAAATGTCCACCAAATCATACCAAAAATTAAAATAAGATCTCACAGTAAGATTGTCATAACAAACAGGACCTATCAATATATTAGAAAATTTATGAGACTGATTAGAATAACTGAACATTAGCTGAAATAATTTTTTATTTAAAAAATAATAATAATTAGTTTGTTTAGTTTCAGTTTTCAGAATTCACTTTTCAAAATTTTCTACTTTTTTATTTTTCGTATTTTTTTTGTTTTCACTAAATTTTTTTAATAGTTTAAGCAATTTTTTTAATTTTTAGACACGCCTAAAATAAATACACTTAAAAAGTATAATATTTGTAGAAAAAAAACCTTTAAAAATTTCACTAAATACCAAAAATATAATATATATATATATATGTAAATTCAGTACATTTTTCATATTTTTGTATATTTATTAATTTTTTAAAATATTTTTTCACAAATATTTTATTATTTAAATACATCTAAGTAAGATGTATCTAAAAAAGTAAAAAAATTACTTAAAATTTTAAAAATATTCACTAAAAACAAAAAAATACAAAAAATAAAAAAATTCAATTTTCAAAAAATTAAAATCAAACTGACTGAATAATGTCAGACACTACCTGACCCGGCAACTTTGAAATTGCCGACCCTGTTGTGAAGAAAATCCGAAACATGAGTTCTCTGGCATCCATGTATTCCCCCACAGCAACCTGGCGCGTGAGCATGTGTCATCTTCTCCACGATGGTGACACCAGAGTTGGGAGGATTGGATGCTTCGCTGGTTCAACTCATCAACGATCACCAACACAACTCTTTCAGACTCCGCGACCACACTGATTCATCTTTTTCACCACATACATATACACATACACATACACATACACATTTCCATTTCATTCATATTCTCTCTAAGCTAGGGTTTCGTATTCGTGAAGTGACCTCCCTACTTGATGAGTCTCTATGTTTGTAATTTTGTGAACAAACAGAGAGAGCGAAGAAAGATGCGATTAGAAGCGCAATCCGTGTTTCGGATCTGTAGGTGAATGCTGCCAACGATGGCGTCCAAGAATCGTTCGTAAACGAGAAGCGGATCAAGCTTGAAACACGCGCATTGGCGGCCACCGTCATGAGATTCGTCAAGAAGACCGATCGGTGGCTTGCCGCTTCTCATGCTATCAACACTACCATCTAGGGATGCAATTTGAAACCGACCCGATGGAGATCCCGGCCCCGATCCCGATTTGAGTGGTTTTTCCCCGAAAACTACCCCTGACGGGGAGAAGACAGTATTTGAAAATCAATCCCCAGTCTATTTCGGGCCGGGGACGGTGATCAGTGTTCAAGCCTCAGTTCGGCCCCGGCCCCATCCCCGAATTTTCCAGAAATAAAATTACTTATCTAGCCCTTATATATATATATATATATAATAAACCAAACCCTACCTCACACACAATACAAAACCGTGGTCTCTCATCTCTCTCTTCCTTCCTCGCTGCCTCTACTCCTCCCCTCTCTTCCCACCCATCTCCGATTCCCACTGTCGCCAATTGAAGCACCACCTCTCTCTCTCTCTCTCTCTCTCTCTAGTTCTTCTCCCTCTACCCCAGATCTGAGCAGCGATGAAACAGATTTTTGCTGTTGCCGGCCGCGATGATCGCACCACCGTTATCTTCTGGTCTGGCATTCATGTTTGTTTTCGATCTCATCTCCGAACTCTTAGCCATGGCTTCTTCGTGTTTGTTCTCAAGCCGTAACTATTGCTCGGCTCACCTCTCCAACGTAATATATATATATACACATTGGTTGTTGTTGATGTTGATGTTGAGGATGATTGTTGATAAAATAGATTTTTTATTGTTGAAACATAATTTTTTTGTTCTGATTTTAAATTTTCTATAGATCTATGATGAGATGATGAGCAACAGTTGGGATGAAATTTTTTGGTTCTAAATTTTGTTTTGATTTTAAACGTAATATATATACATATAATTTTTTATTTAAAATTTTCCCAACTCTTAAATTTTTTTGTTGATGTTGATGACTCCTCTCCAACGTAATATACACACACACATATATATATATACACACTGGTTGTTGTTGATATTGATGTTGAGGATGATTGTTGATGAAATAGATTTTTTATTGTTGAAACATAATTTTTTTGTTCTGATTTTAAATTTTCTACAGATCTATGATGATGATGATGAGCAACAGTTGGGATGAAATTTTTTGGTTCTAAATTTTGTTCTGATTTTAAACGTAATATATATACATATAATTTTTTATTTAAAATTTTCCCAACTCTTAAATTTTTTTGTTGATGTTGATGTTGGTGATGATGAGATGAAATTGAAATTTTTTTTTTTGGCTGGGGAATCTGCGGGGTCGGGGAAACCCGATCCCCGTCAGGGGGCGAGGGTGGGGACGGTGATACGGTCCCCGTCGAGGATCGGGGCCGGAGACGGGGAGATTTTCACCATCGGGGATCGGGGACGGGGAGTATGATCCCCGGCCCGCCCCGCCCCGTTGCCATTCCTACTGCCATCAAGGTCCCTCCAATATCATCACCACCACTTTTTACCAATTATATAACAAGGTTTTGTTAGATTAAAACTGGAATTGGAGTTAGTTTCACCTAGAGAAAATTCTTGGATGATTAGAGCCATTTGCTTTTCAATCATAGATTGAAGAATGGTCATTACCATTTGCTTAGTTTTATGGCCACTTCTGCTAGTCTGCAATGCTTGAGGTAGTTTAAGCATTATGCTCCATTTTGTTCACTAGAATGAAGTGAAATCGAATAATCATTTTATCAAAATGTACATTCTCACATTTGATCTACTAAAAAAAAAATGGATAAAATATATATTACAAATAGAATCATTAGCAATCATAATTGTAACGGAATGACAATGTCCTTCCATTCCAATCCACATTCATTTCAATGTACTAAACATTGCCCAAGTGTTACTTGGTTTGTGCTTTTTGTTGTGGGATTAGTGAAAGCCTCTTGATATTTCTAGATGTGTCCACTCTATACAATATTATTCATTTTGGGCTAAGTCCACAAGGCTTTAAAACGCATATAAGTTACTCGACACATGCGTCACTAGGCAATGTGAGATTTGGCATTGTGGTCCAATAGACTACTCCAACACTTTTGATACGGAAATGAAATTTTGTTTTTCTTAGCACTTGTTCGACATGAGTGCACGGTAGGGTTGAAATTATTGAGCTCATTTCCATTAGATTTGTGGCTTTGAAGGCACTGCTATCATGAAAATACATCCTTGAAGGCAATGGTGAATATAATGGGCTTATTCCTTCATAATGCATGAAAATGAACACAATGTCTAAAATCGTAATTTGCAATGCGTGAAAATTAGTATCAGTTTGGAATTTTTTGTTTGTAGCTATAAGAATCTTCATATATTGATGACTAGGTGTGTTATGAAGCTTGTGACAAGCTCCTTATTCCTTACTTTTTGCATGAACCAGAACCTGGAAAGTTTTGTAAATCAGTTAGCAGAGTTTTGAAAGAGATTACAGAAATTTGGTGTGGATTTAGCTTGCACAGGAAATTGGAGATTTTGAGAACTGGATGAGGACCATGGAATTCGATTGTAAAAGCGTTAGTGCTGCAATATACAACAAGCATAATCTTACAGGGACAAAGTCTCAAAGCCATTCATCGTGTTTACGTTCCTTAGAATTATGGTGATGAGCTCTGGGATGGGGATTGGAGTAGAGATTTAGACAGCTGCGGGACAATTGGTTTTTTTGTTTTGTTTTCGACTCTTTTCAAAAGTGTTGCCCATTTTTGTTTTGTTTTGTTTTGGGTAGTTCCTTGCTTCAACTTGTGGAGCTGTTGTTAGAAATTTTAATAAAAATAAAATATTGATTATTTATTTGGATGAATTACTTCCATTTATATTTTAATGTCATTGGCTAGGGCTTCATCACAAGCACCAAACATGACATGAATGGCAGGCACATCCAAACCTTGCACTTCTTTTGTTTGTGGTTTTCTTTCTTTCTTTCTTTCTTTCTTTTCTTTAAGAAAGCTCTTAAACATTAGAACCATAATTCAAAATTTTCCCAAGTAGAACCTCATCTCATAGCTAGTCAATAGTTTCTCCAGAAATAATAATAATAATAATATATGTAATGTTCACAAAAGAGATGAAATGTCCAAAGCAAAATAATTAGAAGTGGGTAGTTAGAGCAACTTAACCAATTTAATTCATCAAAATATACTTAGTTTTTAAATTGTTATCTTCTTCAAAAAGATTTTGACTAGTTAAAATATATATATATATATATATATAACCATATATAAAAGCGTACAACTGTGGTATAACACAACTACTTCCTAACGCTTTATTGCCTCGAATGTGGCTCATAGGTCAGTCAAAGCCCCAAGCCGAATGTCCGTGATGGTGCGCCTTTGTGCTAAAAAAAAAGTGGTTCTTTTTGTTATTTTGTGTGTTCAAATGATGCGTCTAATGCTCACAATACCATAATTGTCCCTATTTCTATGAGTGAAAGTCTACAATTGCCCTTGTTGTTTCTGTTTATTACAACTCACATCTATGACAGTGTAGTTGTTTGTTGTTGAATTGGAAAGATGGTGAGCTGTCTTCAGAGACCACCATCTATCCCTCAATTGCTTTTCCAAGAATTCTCCATATGCTACAAGCGGAAGCAGTGGTTAGGCCCAAAGAATTCACTTACGTGTCATTTTCAACTCTTGTTCCCAATTTTCTAGTTTACGTATCTTCTTGGTTGTGCGCTGTTTGAGTGAGGTAGGTCTACATGTCTTCCGTTTAGTACTGCAATAGAACCAGGTCGAGCCCACTATCTCTCCGTCCTAGAATTTTCTGGATTAAATTTGCAATCAAACGATTCTCTCTCAGCCAAAGACAAACGCATATATATACTCTTTGTTCTGTTTCACTTCTTATCTTGGTTCAACTTTATTGTTTTTGGGTTCACAGACTACAGCCCACACTCCACAATCTGGTATGTAATTGAGTGGGTTGTACTCTTTTTTTTGCTATTTATGGATGCATTGATATCTGATTTGCATGCCTCTGTTCTCATGGGTGTCTGTTAGTGCATACACAAATTAGGCACACCACCTGTTTGACAATATGCCTGAATATGTAGACCAAAAAATTAGAGGGCTTTCCTAGTTGAAAACTTGTATTGAAAATGGGTGAATGCTTATAAAAGTGAGAGAACTTATACTCAGAAACTATACCAATGATGCTAAAGACTTCTATCTCCACTAACAAAATTGATGGATTTGTAGCTTTAAAGACATTACATTAAAATTCAAAAACATTGAAAACTTAGTATTTTTAGGTGTAAAAGTTTTTTGTTGTGATTCTTTATTTTCATCGAGTTACTTTTGGGTTTCTTTCAACTTGATTAGTTTGTTGATGGGTTGGTTAGGTCAAGTGGTTACTGGATTGGACCATGTAATCATCACCATGAAGAAGGGGGATATGGCAGTGTTCATGTTGGCCCCTCGTTTAGGTTATGAAGCCACAGACAGAAATAGTGTCCCTCCCAATTGTGTTATTTAGTTTGAAGTGGATCTCATCTCATGGATCACAGTAGTAGATAGTGATAGAGAAGGGAGAACAAATTGGCCCACTTCTATTCCAGTTCCTACCCAAGGTTTGTTTTCTCATTTCAACATTTTTCCTTAAATTTTTTTTTATGCTAATGTAATGATGATTGTTTCATGTGTCTTATGATTGATTGATTTATGATCTTTGTACAAAGCAAGATCAGAAACCTTAACAAGCTTTGGCACCCTTGGGAGAGGGAAAAAGTTGAGTATTTTACATTGACTGATCTTTGGATTTCTTTTGATAAATGGAGTGCTTATGGTGCTTATGTGCCTTATCTCTTTGCAATCCAAATCTTTACAAGCAATTCGTCGGTGAACAGTTTAAGGTATAAATTTCATTCTCTACATTTGTATATGTTCTTTGAAACATTTGTAATTAGCTAGGGCTCGTGCACTGAGTTGCTTTGTTTTTATTTGTAATTTGATAATTTGATACAATTTGTTTTTATTTGCTTTGTTCACGCTTGTTCACGTTGAAAATTTGTTTGAAAACTTGAAAATCATGTTCTGGGGTCGACACCGGGCTTGGTGGTATCGACACCTTCTCTATTGGGTTGGCCGCAAGGGTCGACACTAGTCTGTGGAAGGGTCGACCCTTGTCCTGAATTTGCTCACTGCTTTTTGGTGTCGACACCTACCTGTGGAAGGGTCGACACCTGCTGTGCAATCAAGCCAAGTGTTCCAGATTTCTTCTTGGGTGTCAACACCTGCATTGCAGAGGGTCGACACCTGCGACTTTTTCCCAGATTTTTCCACTAGTTTGGGCCTACTTTTTAGGGATATTTTGACTAGATATTTTGGGTTGACTTTGGGGCTTATATCTAATTTTGTCCTAGTACTATATAAAGGCCCTCACTTGATCATTTCTTTTACTTTTTTCTCTCTTTCTTCCCTCTAAACCATAAAACACCATCTCCCTCTCTCTCAAAAGCACTTTTCACTCAAAATCTTTAGATCTACTCTCGTGGAAGCATCTTCTTTCCTTGCTCGTTTAAGAAAGATTGTAGATCTCGTCAAGAGCTTCGTTTTGATCCTAGTAGAAGTTGGTTTTGACAACTTTGGAGTTTCAACCTTTTGCTCATCTTCTCTTCCAAGCTTGAGGTAGGGACATTCTTGAGTTATATATACAAGTTTTGCTACCTTTATGTTGGTTTTAAGAGTTTTCATATAGTTCCTTGTTGATTTCAATCTTGTGTTTTGAAAATGTAGAGATGTTTTAAATGTGGGTTGTATCCCAACTCTTTTATAAATCCTAGAAAGTTTTCCTTTAAGTTATATATATATATATATATATATATATATTTATGAAGTTTTTAGTTGATCTTGTAACTCTCCTTGAGAAATTTCGAAAATGGGTTTGGTGGCTCAAAGGATTGATGGTTTTTGTAAAACAAACTCTACCTTGTGTACATTTAGTGATTTTCTTGAAATTTTAGACAACTTGAGTTGAGATTGAAGTGTGTGGTGAGATTTTATAAAAGAGATGAACAATGTCAGGTTTTTGTAAAAATCTAGAAATTGTGGGTTTCTGAAAACATGAGGAAAACTATGAAATTCTCTTTTTCTTGCGTTAAACAAGTAAATAAGTGTGGATTTCACAATGTGATATAAAGAAATGATAATTTTCATGATATAAGAGAATGGAGGGCTTATTTTCAAACTATTGTTGAATGTATGGAAATATTTAAGTGGAAGATGATAATTGTTGTGCATTATGGATTGTGAAAATTAATGTTTGAAAAACATTACATGTTGTATTGATGAGACTATATTGCTAAGAATTGTGAAAGGTGAAATTGTGGCTAAGTGTAGATAACATGTGGTTATCTTGGGAAAGAGTAATGAAAAGAGGTAATGGAAAAATGTGATTGTTGATGTTATTGTAGAGACTTGAAAAATGAAAAGTATTTATGAAGTTATTATATAATACATGAGTATGATTGAGGAATAGGAAATTGGTATGTACCATAGATTGCGGGAATTGCTATGAGTTGAAGGTATATATATTATTTTGTGAAATAACATTGAAGAAAGAAAATGAGAAATGTATTTATTCAATATTGTTGTCATGTACTTGAATGGAGAAATGTTTTGAGTTGCGGAAAATCATTACATTGCATGTGCATTCAATTATTAGTTTTGCATTGTAAATTTTGATTGAAGATATCTATTTCATGAAAGAAAATAAAGTTGTGATATGAATTATGGAAATGTGAAAAGGGGTAAATACTATGGTAAGTCCGGTTAGGGGGTGTAGATGAATTTTGTTAAGTTGGCTTAAGTGTCCTTGGTGAAAGACCAGAACGCTGCGTGGATAGGTGTCGAGTATTCCGGTTAATCCCGGTAAAAATGACAGTTTGGTAGTACTTGCAGAGTCTACTTGCAGACACCAGCTTAGGGATTACCAGTGTCGTATTTACCACCCCTGTTGACTAAAATTGGAAGTTTTTGAAATGTGGTGAGATTGCAAGCTTTTGTTGAAAAATGGAAATCTTTGAGAAAAGCATGAAATGAAAATTTCTTTAAAAAGAGCATGGCATAGCATCGTCATTTGCATTTTTAGTTGAAGTGGCATAACTGTATATACTTTGTTAGAATTCTCTGCTGGGCTTTATGCTCACCCCTATGGGACTTTGGTGCAGGTAAAGACGTGGTGATCCCGCTAAGTTGAGGGCGCGGATAATTGTAAAGAGTATAAAGCTCTTATTTTGTTATGATATTTTTTTGTAGAGCCAAGGGCTAATGTGTATGGGTCCGAGAGACCATTTTGTGTAACCGGGCTATTGCCTTGGAAGATGTAAGCCCTTAAGGGCATTTTATTTGTTTCGAGATTAGATGCTTCACATGTTATAGAATTATGTATTCGTTATGTTGTGAATGTGAATCGCAAGTGAAACTTTTGTATTTAATCCATTTATTATATATGTGATGTTGGAGGGATTATTGTCATTGATTAATGAAGGATCATTCGTATGGGTAGTTCATGTTGAAATATTTCGGGGCGTTACAAATATTATTTGTTATGATTACAAAGTTTCTTGAACAATTAATTGTGCACTTTTATTCTTTTATAGTTTGTTTTAAGGTTGATATAATTTTGTAATTTAATTGCTTGGAACCCTCATATGGGTTAGTCAAATTTTTCCCACTTTGGTGATTTCTTTCTTGTTTTTTTGGTATTAATTATAATTCTATGTTCTTAAATTGGTTTGGCAATTGAAATGCTCCAATCCCATTATTGATTGTTTGGTGTTTTTTGACATTAGTACTTAAAAAGCCATTTATAATATAGTTTTCTTTGGTATATTCACTTCTAAGTCTTAATTTTGAGTGGCTATACTGAATCAATTCACAGGAGAACGTTTTTCAACGAAGAGGTCGAGTTAGTTTGTGAGACGAGGGACTCATTCAGTGACTCAAAGATGAAAGCGAGAGCAAGAAGCTATCGAAATGGGATGGATATTCCTTTGAGGATGGAGTGTTTGAGCAAGAGAGTCTTTGGCATCTGAATGACAGGCTGGGTTACCATTATTTTCAGTATTTTGAGAGATCAGCTTCTTATGAAAGAGTTCTTTTCATCGATAAGGTACTCTTTTATATGTTTATTTTATTATACAAAGCAATTAACTTATTTAGGTTCTTCACATTCATAACATTTACTCTATTTTTACGAATTGTTGCATTTCAAAATTCCGATTAATGAAAGAACTGGAAACTCTATAATGAAACAGAGATTGAGCTAGGATTGACAGCATTTGGCATATTGTTCTCATTCTTGGGAATCATTTTATTTTTTGATAAGGGACTACTTGCCATGGGAAATGTAAGTAAAACGTTTCTCTCATCATAATTTTATAGCTTAGTTTCTTCCATTATT
This sequence comes from Camellia japonica, assembly GCA_030407325.1. Lineage (NCBI taxonomy): Eukaryota > Viridiplantae > Streptophyta > Magnoliopsida > Ericales > Theaceae > Camellia > Camellia japonica. The sequence goes on from JAPPVO010000003.1 coordinate 49,921,536, forward strand.
GGGCATTTTCCATTTAGCTTGTTGTGTATTTGATGCCTACTTAACATTGTGTTATTTTGGTGATACTGAATCAAATCCTCTTTCTTATCAGTGGTGATGATAACCATTGGACCGAAGTCCTCAATGCAGTTTTTCACGAAATGTAGCAATTTTAGGGTTTGTTTGCTCTATGTTTCTCCATTCAGTGTATATACTCATATAGCTTGCTTTTCGTGCTCCTTTCAGATTCAATTATCCCTACAGTTCAGACTCCCATGGTTCTGAATCTGATTTTACAAGTGCAATCTGAAATAGATAAACACAAATGAGTCCAAATCCAGTAATTGACTTAAGACTCAATAAGTTCAATTAACGTCCGATTGAACCCCAAACTTAATTTTATTATCTTGTTACCTCTTTTAATCTAATTTTATTGCCTATTTTGCTTACCTTTCCATTCTTTAGTCATTTTAGTCCAAGAATCAAAATTAAGTCCACTAAATGGAGAGAAGTATCAAACAAGAAGTTGTTTTGGACATGAGAGAGAGGTAATGCCCTGGTAATGAACCTCCAAAGATATTAAACCATTTAGCATTGAAGGGTCTCTTTCTTAAGCTTAAACAACACTCGGTTGAAACAACTCTTAAAGAAATAAAAAGCCAAGAAAGGAGGGACGTTGCAGAGGTGATTATATGTGAACACAAGTATAAAAAGCATGAAATAAATGCTATCAACTCAAATAGGTTGGTGTCTAATGCTTAAACCACCAAACCTATGAGGACGACTACACTACAAGCCTACTATACAAAGCACAAATGAAAGAAACGACATAAAAAAGTTCTAAACTAGCTAAAAATAGTGCTGAAATTAACATGGAAAAAAGCTTGAAAAAGTTAGCTAAAATAATAGAGAAATTGAGCTAGTAAACAAGCATAAGGAGGGGTGGCTAACCCCTTCATTTTGGGACTTCAAAACCACTTTTAAAGCCTCTGAAAAACTATGAAAAACAGTAAGAAAAAGTTAGAAAATTGATAGGAAACACAAGGGCAAAAGCTTGGGAAATAAGGTTCAAAGAATGATGGGTTACCCCTCTACCTTTGATAGCTTCAAGCCACAAGTTTCAGCCCATAAAAATAATTGAAAAACAATCCAAAAACAACAAGAAAAGAGAGGAAAGAAATAGTGTAGAGATGTCCAAAATTATACCTCTTGAAGAGAGGTAACTCCTTTGTTCACAAACTAACAAGTTCTCACTTTCAAGGGTTAAGATTTGAGCTCAAGAACCCCAGCAAGAAGAGCTAAATTTTGGTTTATGAAGTGTAGAGAGAGAGTGTGTAGGTTGCAAGATAGAGAGAGAGAGAGAGAGAGAGAGAGAGAGAGAGTGCTATACAAGTTTTGGAGTCTTTTGAATTTTTTCTAACCTAATTTCAAGAGGAGTGGTCATCTATATATAGAAAAACATGTGCCTCAGTCGGAAATATCTATATAGAGACAGTTGGTGTAGTGTATGCACCTGCGGGGACAACTAGCATAGCTAGCAGCGCAAAATTCTGTTTTACCTAAACAACTGGCCGGCCGGCCACTAAAATTGGCCTATGGGGACGCCTGGTTGGCCAGCCAAGGACCTATACGGTCGGCTACAAAAATCTGTTTTCAAGCCTGACTTCAAACAGGCATATCTCCTTCATCCAGACTCGGGTTTAGCTGATTCTTAAGTCTAAATTGAATCTCCGGAAGTATACTTTCCAATGGAGGTGGCCTCACATCTAAATTCTAAGTGTACAAAGAGATATGCCTAATTTAGTGAAGGCTGTTCATTTATCTCTTAACGGTTGGATGTCTAACTTTTTCCTAAACTAGTTTTCTTCTATCTTCTCCTATTTCCTCCAAGTCCAAACCTATAAACAAGATGTTCTTAAAGATTTTTCAAAGATTTCACCTCCCTTCCATTTATTTCCACTTTGTCCTTACTTAGTTTACCGAAAAGTGCAATATTTTAAACGAAATACAAGCCTCGAAACATCATAGAAACATTTAGAAAAATATTTTGAAAAAGAGGGTTTTAAGGTCTAAAGTAGTTTTAGTCAAAATATGGGGCGTAAGTTTGGGATTTAGAAACTCAAAAATCAAAACCTTTTGCTGAAAAACTTAAACGATTGTACAGCGTAACTTTTCATCATCGAGTGTTCAACTTGAGGCGTCCAAGTCTTAAGGGTGGTCAAAAATGGGGTGTCTACAACTCATCTCCCATTTTTATTTGCCACTCTGGGCCTTGCCTTGTGATGATTGTACAGGGAACTATTTCTTTCGGCGTAGGCTTTCTCTTGGTTGTTATAAGATGGGCTATATTGGAAATGATTTTGGAGGCATATGGGTTCATTGTTCCTTTCAGGTTCATTGGATTTTCCTCCAATGATTTCATTTCCTTTGCTCATATTACTTAATATTAATAGTTGATTGGGTATTTTGTGCAGTGGCTTTTGGCCAACACTGTCAGTTTTTGCACAGAAGATGCCTATTATTGGGTAGGTGTTCCAACAACCATTTGTTAGATCGATACGTTTATATTGCAATTCAATATAATTTTTTGTAGAGAGAATTCTCATGGATTTCTACTTCTTGTGTTCTTTCATGGAAACCACTTCTGTTGAAATGTTCTCCACATAATTTATATAGAGAACTGGAATTAATGTAGTTTGGGAATCATGGGGTACATTTTGTATTCTTTTTCCTGGTCCTGAACATATAATAATTAAAATAATAAGGCAACCCCACTTAATCAAGATATTGCATCATGTTGTTGCATTCAATGAAGGTTCTCTCTCAGCATCTGCTTGGATGAAGTAGATTCTTTTGTGAATATAGTGTTTCCCTCAAGCACATTATTGAGATGTAGTGTTTCCTCTCTCAGCAGAAAATCTAGACATATTCCTAAATTATGAAAATAGGAAATGGTATAAAGAACTTCTGATTTTTAAAGCTGACTAATTACTAATATAAGAATGATCAGTTCATTATTTCCATTTTGATTCATGATGTAATCATATCCATGTTATTTCATTTTGCTTGCACGGTCATGGATTCTATTATTGTGAAGCTATTCTATTCCTTCCGAAGCTAACTAACAAAAAATTTAGACATTTTTCTCGAAACCAGCAAATATAAAATTTTGACATATTTTCCAGGTTTAATTTGAAATGGAATAATGGATTTCAAAACTTTTAAGGCTACCTTGTTTCTAATAATTACCTCATTTTTTATTATTTGATTATTCAATCTGTATTTTTTTGTCCCATTTTTCATGCTTTCAGGACTCTTCTTCCATTGAAAGTTTGGAATTTGCTTAGGGTTTAAGGGTTTGCTTGTAGTTTCAATTCATATAATAAAGTGTATAGAATTTAATGATAATCTAGCCAATAATAGCGTGATTGTCACGACTTTGTTCCTAGCCAATGATGGCGTAAAGCGCGTGAGGGTCCAACTAGTATATAGAAAAGAAAATATTCTGTGTGGTGATATTTTAAAGAGAATTTGTTAAAAATGTGAAAATCATCATCATCATCGTCATCATCATCTTTTATAAGATAAGAACCGACAATGGCGCATGGCAATGCAACACAATTGGCGAAAAAAGTTTTATATTGTTTGATTTATTAGCATACATTGAATTAGGGATATTAAATGGTAGTAGTTGGACAAATTAAAAGTTTAATGTTGGGTTGCCAATGCATGTCTTCTAAATTAATCTATGAATCACGAATGCCAACATGCACCATTTAACTCCAATATTCAACTTTTTTATATAATGACTTTTTCATTTTCAACTGCATGTTTTTTAGCAGAAATCCAATTGTCCCAGAAAAACTGTCTTCCGGATAATATGTTTGTATAATAGAAATTGAATTGGTGTGACGTAGAATTCAAATATGGATGAATATGAATTATAGATTGATGTTTATAAGTAAAATTAGGAATAAAATTTTAAAATTTATAGTATTACTATACTTTTTGTGTTTCAACCAATATATGCATATGTCTTGCTATATAGACAAAATTGAAATGTATAGATAAAATTCATTTTGAGCAATTCTTTTGGGTATACAACAAAACTCAATGTGCAAATGTATATAAAGCTGTTAAAATTGGAATCCTATGTAGAATCATTGGGATGGAATTATGGATTGGATCGTAGAATCGGGTCAAGAATCATAAGATTCTACTTTCAATATAAAATAAAATTATAAATTATCCCATTGTAAACACCATCCAGAGGGGTGCCGAGTTTGATGGACCTCATTGCTGCATTCCTTGCTTCAGAACAACTACCAGAAGACAAGAAGGAAGCTCACAAACTGTAGAATAAGACCTTAAGATACTATTTGGACCCTCAAGGAAAGCTTTATAAAAAATCTCTGTCTAGGCCTTACTTAGAATATGTTAGGGGTGTGCATGGTCCAGATTGGTTCGGATTGGAATAAAACCAAAACCAATCTGTTATTTACAGTTCCTGAAAAATTAGAACCAATCCAATCCATTTAAATCATGGAACCAATCCAGAATAATTCATTTAAACACGGATTGGATCGATTTAGGAACACAAATTCACATAATTAAATAACAAAAAAATATATTTTTTAATTTTATAAAAACATAAACATAGCATTATATTAGTTTCACAATAGCAACATGTCTTTCCAGAATAGCGACATATTGTTTTAGAATTTAAACAACCATAAGAAAATTGGTTCCACCATAAATATTTAGATCACTACAAATTAAAACTAAAAGCTAACAAACAAAAACAATAAGAAAAGAAAAGATATTATTAAGTTTGGATTTAGGTTTTATATGGGATAAGAGAAGATACTATGCGGAAGGGTGTATAATATAAATATAAGCTATTTGTATACGGTCCGGATCGATTCCACTCCGGAACCGTGGGGTGCAATCCGGAACTGATCCGTAGACTATAGATTTTTAATTTTTCAATCCGGAACCGAACCACGGATTTAAAAAACCAATCCAAACCTACCGGATTGGACTGGACTAGATCGGATTACGAATTTCACGGATTCCTTGTTCAATCCTAGAATGTGTCAATCTGAACAAGATTAAAGATTTTTTGGCTGAGATTCTTGAAGGCAGCTATGGTGCTCACTTTGGAGGAAGATCGTTGGCTTATCGAGCCATTACACAAGGATATTGGTGGCTGACCAATGTTGAGGACTATGTTAAGAAATGCAAACAATGCCAAAAATTTTCTCCACCCATACATCTGCCCGCCGAAGAGTTGAACTCTGTGACTGACTAGTCCTTGGCATTTTGCTGAATGGGGCTTGGACATAGTTGGACAATTACCAAAAGCACAAAGCAATAAACGTTTCCTAATTGTTGCTACTGATTATTTCACGAAATGGGTTGAAGCGGAACCTTTGGCACATATACGGGATATAGATATCAAGCGCTTTGGTGAAAGAATATCATCACTCAATTCGACATACCCAGGGCGCTTATTTCCAATAATGGCACTCAATATGATTGCGGCGTCTATAGGGAATTGTGCGACATGGACGGCATTCAGTCTTATTTTTCTTCACCAGCTTATCCGCAGAGTAACGGATAGGCAGAAGCTTCTAACAAAGTAGTCCTGGATAGCATAAAAACACGTTTCGAAATAGCGAAGGGCAGGTGGGTTGAGGAACTGTTAAGCGTACTGTGGTCCCATCGCACTACACCAAGATGTTTTACAAGGGAAAATACCATTTGCCTTGTGTTTTGGCAATGAAACTATCATCCCCCTCGAGATTGGCCTATCGACCCTTTGATCGAGGGCTTTTGACAAAGGCCGGAATGATATGATGTTAGCCTTGGATATGGATTTACTTGAAGAACGTCGAGATCGGGCCCTCGTGACCATAGCACGTTATCAACAGTAATTTGCCAAGTCGTATAATCAACGAGTGCATGTGATAACCCTACTCTGTGTTATGTTAATTAATCTTAATTATGATTGTGATTATGTGCCTGATATGATTTTGAGTGACAATTTTATGATTATATATATTTTCAAATTTCTATTTGTTCATCGTAGGAAAATATGTTCAACTTACTGCTATAATTTGAAAATTGAAGACCGTAGAGGTTACATAAACTGAAATTTTTTGCATCATTGTGATTAGTGTGATATTTAGAGCCTATTGTGAAATTTGATTAAAAATTGATTCGCATCAAAATAATTAGATTAAATTAAGTGAAGCTCATTAGCCTTAATTGAAATTGATTAACAAAGCTAACCACCTAGTATATATAGGCTAATTACACTCAAGCTCATAGTTGTTTGAGCTCAAAAATCTGAGATATACACTCTAGAGAGAGAGTGAGCTGAATTTAGAGAGAGAGAGGGCTCATCCTTGAAGATTTTGCAAGGAATTCAAGAACTAGATGGATTAGCTCAAGGCTTAACTATATTTGGAAGAATTTGAGCCTTTAGGTGAGTAACCAACCCTTAATTCATGAGTTTAAGCCTACAATTATGTGAATTCTAAGGGAATTGGTAATTAAGAACAAGATTTGAATGGTGTGTGATGAAATTGAAGTTAATACCTCCATGCATGTAAGGAATTACCATGAATGTGTATAATCATGAAGGATTGAGTACCAAATCACACATGCATGCATAATCTTGTTGAGCTTCAAGATTTTGAACATCTTTTATGCCATTTGAAGTAGAATTGGAGTCAATAATTAACATGCATGCATGATTCATGGAAGTATGAAGCTTAAATTTATAAGTTTTGAAATTGGCAAAGAATTTGGAATGATTTTGGAAATTGTAACAACCCCGACCCATGATTAACGTTAATCCATGTTTAATTATGCCTAATAAGGAATTTAAGTGAAATTTTGCATCATCTCTTGCCTTATTTGTGTTTATATCTGTTTAACGTAGAAAGATCTGTTCATGTTTTCGTTTCGGTTGCGAATTGAAGGCCTTATCGGCATCCGATTCAAAAACTGACTTGATTTATGTGCTAATTAAAACTTTTAGAATTTTATGGTAGGTTTAATTAAAATTCGGTTCGGAATGATTAAATTAGAATAATTAATGCTCAATTAAGCCTAAACTAATGAAATTATTAATCAAGCCTATATAAGGCCACCTCATTACCTCCTACACACTTTTACACTTCCACTTCCTCTTGCTTGACCATCAAAAACGTGTGAGAGTGGGAGAGAAGGAAATTGAGCTCAATTGTAGAGTGATTGTTAGAATTTGGAGGAGGTTAAAGTGAATTCAAAGGAATTAAACTCCAACTTGAAGAATTTGAGCCTTAGGTAAGACTTCAACTCACATTTTGTAACCTTAGACTCAACTACATGTGAAATCAACAAGAAATGAAGTTGTTATGCATTATTCAAAGAGAATTGAGATTAGATGATAGAATTGAACATAACTCATGCATACATGTGCATATCATGAGGTTTTGAAGTTGTTTTTACAAGAATTCCCACATGCATGTTCATATATTGGTTTTGTTAAAAGAATTCAACTTGTTTTTTAGCTTAATGACTCATTTGATCATGTTTTGGGAAGTTGAAATTCATGATATTACATGCAAGTTATGTTATTTCATGTTTTAAGCTTTGCTTAATACAATTGGCTTAGCTTTTGGGCTTGTTTTTGCAAAATCGTTTGTAATTCATTATGTACAATGAGTTTCCTAATGTTTTACTAAGTTTTGGCTCAAAAGAATGTGTTTTGAAAGTTTGGAAATTGAATTTTGAGCTTAGGAGCAAATCTGGAAATTCCAGAATTCTGCTCCTACGCTCGAGCGACCACCTTATTTTTGCACTTCCGCTCGAGCTACCAAAGGTTGGCTCGAGCGTGAAATGCATGCTCCCAGAAGTTTGAGTGTTTTGCAGACCGCTCGAGCGACAAGGGTTGCGCTCGAACGAGGACTTGAGTCTCATGCTCGAGTGAGCGTCGAGCGAGCATCGAGCGAAAAAATTAAGCAACCAGTACTTTTGCAGGCTGCTGGAGCGAAGGAATGTGCGCTCGAACGAGGACTTGAGTCTCATGCTCGAGCGAGCGTCGAGCGAGCATCGAGCGAAAAAATTAAGCAACCAGTACTTTTGCAGGCTGCTCGAGCGAAGGAATGTGCGCTCGAGCAACCACTATATTTTTACATGTCCGCTCAAGCGAAGAAAGCTACGCTCGAGTGAGACCCCTGTTTTCAGTAATTTTGTTAAGTGTTTTCAAGTGCATTTTAACATCCTCATTGCATCATAGGCACTCCTAGGCCATGATTAAGACTCAATAAGAGGTTAAGACTTAGAACACACTAAGAATGAAATGAAAGAAGTTTAGTATCAACCGAGTGTGTGTTTCATTATATGTATCTATTATATTTGGTGTAGGTCACATGCTGTGAGTGGTTGATTCATTTGTTTACTGCCAAAGTTATCCGTGAGTAATAACTCTATAAAGTTATGTTTGACTTTAATTATTTTCTGATGATACGAAATGATCAGTTTTCTGAAATACTATGTTTTGTATGAATGAATGAATGTCCAATTTTCTTGAAAAGTAATTGTGGTGTCCTTAGTAGAGGCCCTCGCCCAGGGGGCATAATACTGTGGTTTATGGTCATGCGGCCCTCACCCGGGGGAGATAATACCGTGGTACAGGCCCTTGCCCAGGGGAAACAATATCATGGCTCATGTATGAGATATGTTACCCGGTACCAGAGGTTCCTTTTTGGAACTCGATATGCTTCACCAAAGAGACATGTTTATGCTAATGGATGTTCCACGCATGATTTGAATATGAATAAGACTATGACTCTGTTTCCACAATAAACCTGATTATGATTCTGATTTGCTATGAGATTTGAAATATGTTCTAGGCATCATTCATTAAAATCTTTGCTCTATTATTATTCACTAGGCTTCCACTCACTATTTATATTATGTATGTAGGTGACCAGGCGTGTGACCAGACCCAAAATTGAGGATCTGGTATCTCTGTTTTGTCAGCCAGCCGTTGTGCCTCCGAGGAGGTTCCCTTTTGTGCGCAAGTCATGTCTAAACGGCATAAGTTAAGACCTTGTATTTTTAGTAATACGAACAAGTCTTTTGTTATGTGTATATTAGGCTATACCCCTTTTGGCTACAACTGTATTAAATGTGACGAAGATTACTGCATTTTGATGTCACGTGTATGTAAATATATTGCATAAGGTTTTAAATTTCTATCCCATGTATGTCTGCACGGCTCTATGGACTGTGTATTGTTGGTATATTTGATTCCGCAGCCCCTAATTATACATTATTCCGTTAAGAGGCCTTTGGTAATCCAAGGAGTACTGGTCGGTTACGACACTAAACCTATAGGGGTAGGTTTGGGTCGTGACAGAAATGGACCATGATTTTGGATAATTGGTTTCAAATTACCTAAGTTTTTATGTTACTCAATGTTTTTCTATGTTTTCACGTTAATTTGCAAACTTTGGAGCCTTTAAGGTTGTGTTTTGAAGCTCAAATAGCTTGTTGGAAAACCCAGAATTTGACCAGTCCGCTCGAGCGAGGAAAATCTTGCTTGAGCATGAAAATTTAGCTCTCAGAAGTTTTGCAGAGATTTACATAGTGGCTCGAGCGACAGGCCTTACGCTCGCTCGAGTGTAAAATTCATGCAACTAGTACTTTTACAGAGCCTTACAGGCCGCTCGAACGACCAAATCTGTGCTCGAGCGGAGAGCCCTGTTTCAGAAATTTTGAAAAGTTGTTTCAAGTTTCATTTTCCGTTCTCTTTCATTTGTAAGCACTCTTAGGCATGTATTGAGCATTGTAAATGAACTAAAAGGACAGGAATGGCCCTAAGAGAAATAAATAAATTAAGAACGGATTGAATTTCTTATGACCCAATGTGTTTTGAAATGTGTAGGGTCAAGCGCAAGGGCAAATCTATCAGCAGAACACAGTGAGTAATATCTTAGTAAAGATATTTTCAAGTATGTTATTTTCCAAATGCTGTGTAAGCTTCATAGATTTGTTGATTTGAATTATGAATGAGTATTCTATATGCCTAATTTTTGTATAAAGTCGTTTAAATATTATGATGGGCTAAAAGTCGTTTGAATATTATGATGGGCCAAAGGCCATTTGACATGAATGATTCGGCCAAAGGTCGTCTAACATGAATGAATTGGGCCCATGGCCGTTTGATAAGAATGAATTGGACTCGAGACCGTTTGATATGTCTATTACGAGTTTCATTCATGTAACTTCTTTATTTTGATATTATTAATTGGGCTTTCGCTCACTCTCATTTGTATGTATGTAGGTGAGCAAAGAGATGTCCAAACCCAGCCTCAGTAAAGAATGTGAAAGGAAGTCAAGTTTTGTGGAGTCCGCCTGAACGTCTCACGCATGAAACTTTGTCTTTGTTCTTTTGTTTACTCTTTTGCTACTTTGATGAATACGTTGGATCATCTATGTATATAAACTTTTGTTTGGCTGACTACATGTTTGAAGTTCCTGGATGTCCAAGATGATAATTCTACTTATATGTGTGAGTTATTATGAAATGTTTTTAGAATAATTTTGCTATGCCATATAAGCAAAGCTCATCGAACAAATTTTTAAGTTTGCTTCCATTTTGGCCCCTTTATTTCTACTAAAACATGTTTAATCATGTTTGAGGCCGTAGGTAATCTCATGATTACTGGCCGGTTATGACCCTAATCCATAGGGGTGGGTTCAGGTCATGAAAGTGCATCTACACTGATATACTCCTGGAGAATTAGTCCTCAAAAAAGTACTACCTAATGCTAAGAATCCTACAAATGGTAAACTCGGCCCAAATTGGGACGGCCTCTACCAGATCGATTCTATCGCCGAGGCATGGGCATATCGACTTTCAAACATGACCGACAAAAAATTACCCCAACATTGGAATTCTACTCATCTTCGAAAATTTTATCACTAGTTTTTCTTGGTCAATACCTTTAGCTCTCATAGTAATGTTGGACAACTATTGTGTACATTGCTACCTTGTATACTTACAGCCCATTAATGATACAAGATTTTATTTTACTTATTTAACGATGACTAACTTTTATTCAGTCTCTGAATTCTCAAGGGAGCTCTTCGTACTTGGCATTTTCAGCACATGACGTCATTAAGCCTTCGAATTCGAAGCGCCTTTCGTGCTAGGCACGAAGTGCCATCATAAAACCCTCCAAATTCGGAGCACCATTTATGCTTGGCACAAAGTGCCATTAAACATCCAAATTCGGAGCGCCCTTTGAGCTCGGCACGAAGCGCCATCATAAAAGCCGCTGAATTCAGAGCGCTCTTCGTGCTCGGCACAGAGCACCATCATAAAAGCCCCCGAATTCGGAGCGCTCTTCGTGCTTGGTGTGAAACGCCTTTAAGTCGCTTAATTCGGAGCACCCTTCGTGCTTGACACGAAGCGCCATTAAGCCTCTGAATTCGGAGAGCTCTTCGTGCTCGACACGGAACGCCATCATAAAAGCCTCTGAATTCGGAGCGCACTTCGTGCTCGGCACAGAGCACCATCATAAAAGTCTTTGAATTCAGAGCGCACTTCGTGCTCGACACAGAGCACCATCATAAAAGTCTTTGAATTCAGAGTGCACCATTAAGCCTCTGAAATAAAGAGTTAGGCTAAGTGGACTTAAAAGTTGAAGCAAAGAACTCACGAAATAGAGGGAGTAGAGCAGTCAGAAGTAAGAAGTTAAAGATGGAAGGTTGTGAGGATGTAAACACAAAGTCCTTTCGGAAATGGATGGGTGAAAGGTTTTCGAATCGCACTAAATGAATAGAAATCACGAAGAGGCAAGAAATTGCAATCATTTCACATCGCATCCCATCTGACGTGTCAGCAATAAAATAGCGTGTCCATCACACACTCAAATTTCTAGAAGCAAAGTAAAACTAATTTTGAAATCTGCGAATACGGCCTATGAAGTAGCCAAGCACGCAACCTACTTTGTGAGTTGACCCGATGCTCGGGGGGCAATTGTGGGAGCAAAAAAGAGGATAGACTTGAAAATGGCCAACAGAGCATCCAAGCTCGTTTAAGATGGGCCGAATAAGGCCAATGCCCACTGGACTACGTCATTGCCGAATAGATGTTCAAATAAGGATGAAAATATCGGGGACTGCCGAATTACAGGTACCTGTGCCAAACAATAGAGCCGAATGTGTCGAGCAAGTCGGCATGGATTCATTAGGTGAAACCAGACTATCCTTTTCAAGAAAGTATAGTAGGGGGATAGACTTTGACAGAATGATGATGAAGGGCTAAGATGCATGGCGTAAAGATCAAGGATAGTGACTCTATAAAAGAAGGAGAGAAACTGGAGAAACAGGTATGTGAGAAGAATCTTGAACCTCAAGAAACCAAAAAAATACCAATCTTTCGACAGAGACTACTTTGTCTGTTGGAGTGCTAATTCCGGCACCACCGTTTAGAGTTTTATTTCCATTTCAGGTGATAGCTGTGAAGATCTTACAAGGGCTTGTTTGGACAAAAAGAGTATTCCATAACCACTTCCTCGCACCCTATAAAATAGAAAAATATATATCAGGTTCAGATAGGGTAGTGGAATTAAGACCCAAAACCATGCAAATCCATTCTTTTTTTATTTTATTTTTTTAATCTGTAGATTGAGCTGGGTGTACCATCCAAACTTGCCAATATTTTTCTAAAAGCAAATAGACTTTCCCTCCCATATTTTTACGTAATTTACTGACAATTTAGGGAATAAAATGTTACATATAAATGGATTACTAACCGTTGCCTTTCACTGATTAAAAAAAATAAAAATAGGATACAAATGCAATAGGGTGCAAATTAATAAATACCCATAACACTTATTTGAGTTTAGCGATGAGAAATTCTGTATGGTTATATTTTTTTTTATTTACATATAAATTAATCATAGAATCATACACAATTTCTTACATGGATATAACCCCACAAAAAGGGAGACCTATGTAAGAAAACTGTATAGAATTATATCATCTGGGTTCTTAAATTTTTCCTAGTAACATTTAGAAAAAAGGTTAAATTTCAAAGGCTCCTCTTGAAGTTTGATTAAAATACGAATCACCACTGTAATTCTGAAAATTACATTTCACCTCCTGAGATTTTTAATTTTATAACAAATCACTCATTTCATTAATAAATCATGAAGTCAATTAACTATTTTTAATGATATTAGAAATATGTTTCAATTAATAATATCATGAACACTCGATGTCCCATGTCTTAATCCCATAGTTATTTTAGGTTTGTTTTGAAAAAAATTAAAAAGTCAAAAAGTTTTTGAAAAGTTAACCACAAAAAAAAAAAAAAAAGTTCAATTTATTGGCTTATTAACTTATTCAAGTCACATCACCTTTTTATTTTTTACATATTTTTTTGTAATAAGTCAAAAAATTAACTTATAAGCCACTTCCCAAGTAAGAGAAGTTAATATATATATATATAAATCAAAGATTCATTTTCTCTATATTTTTCCACATTTTTAATAAAAATTTAAAAAATCATTCTAATCATACTAATTTTTTTATCTCATATTTTAATCAAAAAGTTACTAAAATAGTCTATTTCCAAACTAACCCTTAGTAAATTTTTTAGCTTTATATGAAAAAAACTACAAAAAATAAAAAGAATAATTAATTTTTTAATAATGACTTTTTAATTATTTTAACAGGTTTCCAAACATACCCTTAGTTTACAGAGTGTTATTACATTGGCAAATAACTGAAAGAGTCCCCCAATTCGGAATGAATATCTCAGTTTTTTCGTTTTTGTTTTATTTTTTATCCCATTTCATCTTGTTATTCACGTCAGTTAAAATAATATTATAAATTAGTCAAATTTAAAAAATTGAATCCCTGAATTCACTTATATTTGTTGTATCAATAATATTAGAGATACTAACATATTTATTAACAATTTTACTAGCACACCTACATGTTTTGATAAGATTAATTATTACTAGACATGGAACCTACATCAACTTGTGAGCATCTTAATAAATATATTAATATTCCTAACATTTTTCTTGTTGTATTGATCAAACGGTAATTATTTTATTTTTTCTCTCACAAAAGTCAAAAAAATTAGAAAGCCCCAACCCAAATGAATCTTTATAGCCCCAAACTAAAATAGCTATAAAGCTAATTCACTTCCCAAACGACACCTTTTAGAGGTATCATTTTTTTAAAAAAAAACATTATTGTAATGCATTATTAAAATTTAAGACATTAAAAAAAAATTATAAATGTGAATTTTTATTGTCATTAATCATGAAATAAAACCTTTATTTTCACACTACAGGAAATTACGCTTTTGGTGACTAAATTTGGCAACTATTAAAAATTTCAAAAGTTGTGGAATTGGCGACCAAAAATTATATTAGTCGGCAAAAGTACAAGATTTAGCTACTAATTTTTTTTAGTTGAGGTATACTGGTTGTTGATGACTAAAAAAAATTTAGTCGCTAAAAATGTCACAATTGCCGACTAAAACAATTTTTAGTCATTGTATAGTTAGTTTTGGCTACTAAAATTATTTAGTCGCCAAATGAAAAATAAAAATTTACTTTTATCTTTGGCGACCAAAAGTTGGGTTGCCAAAAATTTATTTTCAGCAACTTAAACATATTTTAGTCGCTGTACCTTTAGTTTTGGCTACTAAACTTATTTAAATAAAAAACAAAAAATTACTTTTTATCTTTTGGTTGCCAAAAATTTATTTTCAGCGACTAAAACATATTTTGGTCGATGTACAGTTAGTTTTGACTACTAAAATTGTTTAGTTGCTAAAAAAACAAAAATTTACTTTTTATCTCTAGCGACCAAAAGTTTGGTTGTCAAAATTTTTTTTCAGCGACTACAAAAAAATTTACTCATTGTATAGTTAGTTTTGGCTACTAAAATTATTTAGTGGCCGAATGAAAAATAAAAATTTACTTTTTATTTTTGACGACCAAAAGTTTGGTCACCAAAAATTTACTCTGTATGAAAAGTTTTGGAGGTAAGATTTCAAAATTTGGAGGGATTCCTAAATGAATTAATGACTGCATTTTTAGTTGGTCAGGTATGGAAGCATAATCCATTGATTAAACAAATCTACGATTTTGTGTTTCTTCTCTCTTACGCCTCACACCTTTGCCCTTCCTTCTGTTACTGGAGCACCACTGCAAGGGTTACACGAGCACCACCGTCGCTTTCTCTCGGGAAGGCATGTCCTCTCTCTCTCTCTCTCTCTCTCTCTCTCTCTCTCTCTCTCTCTCTATGTCTTCTTCCATTTGCATATGCCTTCACCTAACTCCAAATTCGACCCAGTCCCAAATCGACCCATCTTGCTTGAGTGGTGATTGGACTGCTCTTTGGATTTCACCGCTTGTACACCCGTAAATAGTTGGAATGATGCTTCTAGCCGTGCTTGTTCCTGCTCTCCAAACTTTCACCCCTTGAACACCATTACAATAGTCCAAACATGCCTTTTTTTTAATTTTTTTATTGTTATTCTGATGATAAATAGTTTAGAATTAAAATCACAATACATGTCACAATGAAAACAAGTTCAGAATTAAAATCATGTATATTAGGCTTTGTGAGTATCTGAAGAATTATTGAAAGCTTCTTTATTAATCACAATATTTGATTACATGGATATATTTATACAAAATATCTAACAAACTAATAATATCTGTAACTAACTAACTAATCTAACAAACTCTATCTTCTGGCTAACTAGGACATAAGCTGTAGCTTTAGTTTTGGTTTTAGCTGATTAGCTATTAATGACAACTCTTGTTGTGGCTCTGTAGTTGGCTCTGTAGTTGTAATATTATCAATCCCCTGCAAGCTGATGGGAGCGGAAGTGACCAACAGCTTGGTCTTGAGAAACTGAAATCTGGAACTGGATAAAGGTTTGGTAAAAATGTCAGCGATTTGATCCACAGAAGGAACATACTTGAGAATAACTTTCTTGGCTGCAATCTTCTCATGAATAAAGTGACAATCGACTTCAATGTGTTTAGAGCGAGTATAAAACACCGGATTTGAAGCAAGGGCAATAACGGAGAGGTTATCACACCAAAGAATAGGAGAGGAAGTAGTAGGAAGAGCCAGATCATGCAGTAGCATCTGTAACCAACTCAACTCTGCGGTAGCATGAGCCAAAGCCCTATATTCAGCCTCAGTGCTGGATCGAGAGAGTGTTGGTTGTTTCTTAGCAGACCAGGAAATAAGATTAGAACCAAGATAAATGCAGTAGCCAGATGTAGACCGTCTATCCAAATGATCCCCAGCCCAATTAGAATTAGAAAAAACTTGAAGGTCAAAAGAACTAGGAGTAACTGTGAGGCCATGAGAAAGGGAACCTTTAACAAATCGGAGAATACGTTTAACAAAGGCAAAATGGCCATTAGTGGGTTCATGCATATGTTGGCAAGCTTGGTTAACTGCTAAAGACAGATCAGGGCGTGTGATGGTTAAATATTATAATGCACAACAAGACTTCTGTATAACTGGGGCTGAGTAAAAGGCAGAGAAGAAGCAGGAGTGACAGCAGGCTTGATTGAAATAGGTGAATTGTAGGGTTTACAAGAGGTCATGCCAGCCTTGAGGAGAATTTCATAAGCATATTTTTGCTAGGACAAGAAGTAATTAGCTCCCATAGTTTGAATAGAAACACCGAGAAAGTAAGAAATGTTGCCTAATTCCTTCATTGCAAAGGCAGCATGCATTTGACCAATTAGTTCTTGAAGAAGAAGAAAACTACTGCCAGTAAGTAAAATGTCATCAACATAGACCAAGAGAATGAGAATATCATTGGAGGTCTTTTTGATGAATAAAGAGTTGTCACAGTAACTATTAACAAAGCCCTAAGCTATCAAAAACTTGGAGAAGGTTGAACACTAAGCTCGAGGTGCTTGCTTCAAGCCATAAAGAGCTTTCCGAAGTCTACAAACATGATGAGGATTAGTGGCACTAGTAAAACCAGGTGGCTGGAGCATATAAACTTCTTCATCCAAGGTACCATGAAGAAAGGCATTGCTAATGTCAAGCTGTTTTAAGGGCCACTGATAATGCAAGGCAATGCAAAGCAAAATTCTGATAGTAGGTTGTTTAGCCACGAGACTAAAGGTCGCAGTATAGTCAACACCTTCTTGTTGTAAAAATCCTTTGGCCACCAACCTGGCTTTATATTTGGCAATAGTCCCATCAGAATTTCTTTTTATTCTGAAAACCCATTTGCAGCCAATGGCTATTTTGGTATAAGGAAGAGGCACAAGGGACCAAGTACCTTGACCAAGAAGAGCATGATATTCATCAAGCATTGCAGCATACCAGACTGGAGAAGTAAGAGCTTGTTGTTAAGTGGAAGGTTCTATATCAGTGAATGAAGAAGAAGAAGAGGCCACAAGACAACTTGTTTTGGATCGAGTAAGCATGGGATGAACATTGGCAGAAGAATTGGGAGGAAGAGATGAAGAAGGTACAGATGGTAAGTCTATAAAAGTGGAGTTAATAGGAACAAGAGAGGAAGGATTTGGATTAGAAGGCTGAATAGGCTAAGACGGAACTGTAGAAGGCTTAGAAAGAGGAGCAGCAACAGCAGACATAGGAGCAACAGCAGCAGCAGTAGCAGGATTAGTAGGCAGAGAAGAGGGTACAGCAGAAGATACAGAAAGAAAGGGATGCAGAGATGTGGGACAAGAAAAAGGAGTAGTAGGATTACCAGACCTAAAAGAGAGCTAGAGGACCAAAAGAATGACTGTAAGTTAGAGAAAGAAGAAGACTTAGAAGGAGGCTAAGCAGTGGTAAAAGGAAAGATATCCTCATTAAACAGAACATGTCTAGAAATATGAATTTTCCATGTAGCAAGATTAAGACATCTGTATTCTTTAAAAGATGGATGGTAACCAAGAAAAACACAAATAGTAGATCTAGGTTGAAGCTTGTTAGAAATGTAGGGCCGAAGCCAAGGAAAGCATTGACAACCAAAAACCTTAAAAGAGGAATAAGCAGGAGAAGAATGAAATAGAATTTCATAAGGAGACTTATTAGAAAGCTTAGAGCTAGGCATCCTATTAATGAGATAGGTAGCTGTGGACACTGCATCAAACCAATGTTGTAAAGGCACATAAGAATGATGTAACAAGGCAATGGTTGTTTCAATGATGTGCCAGTGTTTGCGCTCAGAAACTCCATTCTACGGAGGTGTATAAGGACAAGACATTTGATGAAGTATACCATGAGCTTTTAAAAATTGAGTCATTGGAGTATTAACAAATTCAGTGCCTCCATCAGTTCTTAGAACTTGCAATTTGGTGGAAAATTGAGTTTCAACAAAAACCTTAAATTCCAAAATTTGGAAAACAATTCACACTTGTAACACAAAGGATAAAGCCATGTAAACTTGCTAAAATCATCAACAAAAAGCACATAGTACTTATATGGAGACAAAGAAGAAAAAGGACCCCACACATCACTATGGATGAGAGATAATGGTTTGTTTACAGTAGAATTAGAAAGCATAAAAGGGAGTCTATAGCTCTTGGCCACACAACAATGAACACAAGAAGACAAATGAGCCAAGGTTTTATTAGCAATATCAGGCAAATAACTTTGCATATGTACAAATTTCAACTGAGATGGATGGCCCAATCTCTTATGCCAGACTTCAGCAGAAACAGCTCCAGTAGTGGAGGTATGAAAAGCATAAGATGAAGAAGGAAGAGAAGAAGTAGTAGGAAAGTGATATAAACCATGAGCACTAAAGCCCTGGTGCAAGACTGCCTTCGAAGACTTGTCCTGAACCACAAATGAAGAATCATCAAAAGTGATAGTACAATTATTGTCTTTGGTAAGTTTATGGACAGAAACAAGATTTGAGGAAATAGGAGCATGTAAAACCTTGGTAAGCTTAAAAGAATAATGAGGAGTAGGCAAAATACCTTTCCCTGTGTGTTGGATAGGCAGAGAAGTACCGTTGCCAACTGTAACTTGATTAGTACCTTGATATGGTTGGTACATGCTGAGATTGGAGAGATTGTGTGTGATATGATCAGTAGCACCTGAATCAAGATACCAAGGAGAAGATTCAGGTGTTGCAAAGGCAACATATGCCTTTGGGGAAGATGAATTCTGTGAGTGAGGAGAAGAAGAAGACTGGTGGTAAGTAGTATCCAATCTATGCCAACAATCAGAGGCAATGTGATTTGCCTTTCTACAAATTTGACAGATTAGTCCAGAGTAGAATGATTGTCTGCCTTGTCTGCCTCTGCCTCTAGAAGATCTGCCCCTTCGGAAGATACCTCGAGAGGAGCCTCGGTAATTATGACTTGATCTATCACGAGAATATGATGAAGAAAAACCAGAATGAGAACCTCTTACAGCAGAATAAGCAACAGATGATTCTAAATTCTGACTTTCTTTGTTTTGCTTCAATGTGAATAGATTCAGAACAAAGCAGAGACATCAATTCAGCCATGGAAATAGCATCAACTCATGCACGAATGGTAGTTTTAAGAGCATCAAATTCATCAGGTAATCCATTTAAAGTAAGCAACACAAGATCTTCTTCATCAACAGGTGATGAAACTAGAGCTAGTTGATCAGCAAGATCTTTAATTTGACTCAAATAATCTTCAATGGATTTAGAATCCTTTGTCAGATTGTTCAATCTATTCTTCATTTGATGAATATGAGATCGAGAGAGTAGAGTAAACCTCTTGCATAATGTGTCCCATACCTCTGCACTATGTTGCAAATGAAGAACAGATGTGAAAATTGCAGGTGTAAGTGTTGCTGTAATATAGCTAAGCAAATGTGCATCAATGATGTTCCACTGTGCTCGATCTGGATTCAATACCTCTGCACCAGTTGAATTCTTGATCAACAATGGTGGACAAGGAATAGATCCTGTTGCAAAATCTAAAAGCTCAGTTGCACGAAGAATATTTTGAAACTAACTTCGCCAGATGATGAAGTTTGTAGAATCAAGCTTCATTGTAATGAAGGAGTGCAGATTTGAGATCAAAAGATTCAGATTAGCAGGTAAGGATGAAGATGATGAGGAAGCCATAGATTGATCAGCCTCAAGCTCGTAAGAGCTTTAGAGAGGCTCTGATACCATGAAGAATTATTGAAAGCTTCTTCATTAATCACAATATCTGATTACATGGATATATTTATACAAAATATCTAACAAACTAATAATATCTGTAACTAACTAACTAACTAATGTAACTAACTAACTAATCTAACAAACTCTATCTTCTAGCTAACTAGGACATAAGCTGTAGCTTTAGTTTTGGTTTTAGTTGATTAGCTGTTAATGGCAGCTCTTGTTGTGGCTCTGTAGTTGGCTCTATAGTTGTAATATTATCAGTATCTTATGAATACTTGAGATACTGAATTCATCAAACATTGACACTTTTCTCATAGCCATTGACATAGTTCACAGGTTATTTTATTTTATTTTTCTTTTTAATTATATTTTGGGCAAATGGTTGTGATTTGAGAACATATTAGGTTGTTTTGTGCAATTGGGTCAAATGGGTTTTTATATTTATAGATGTTTCTTTCACTTTCGTGAAGAGATCAATGCCTTTAGTTTTTTGGAATTAGATTCATATTATCGATAATTGTAAATTTGTAATACATCACTTTGGAATTTTTGCTCCTACGCTCAAGCCTATTGCCTTGTACATCAAACACCACTGTAGAGCTATGTACAAAAGAGGCGAATGCCCTCCCCTTCTTGTAGTTTTCGATTCATGTAAAGGGTAATCATTTTACATTTTTTGAAAAAAAATTCCTGAACTACTGCTGTGTTACCAAATTTTTATACCGTAATTCATATTGAATAAATTTTGTTGTTATTTGTTTGTAATGCAGTTTTACTGTAGAGGCTGATAGGCCTATAAAGGATATGACATTAATCACAGATTATACTGGTGATGTGGATTACATTACAAATCGGGAACATGATGATTGTGATAGTATGATGACCCTTCTTCTAGCAAAGGACCCATCTAACAGCCTTCTTATCTGTCCTGATAAACGTGGAAACATTGCTCGCTTTATTAATGGCATTAACAATCATACTCCGTATGCTCGTGTATCCTCTTTCATGTTGTCTCGATTCTAGACTCAAAAAATCCTTCCTTGCTTTTATTTTGATGGTAACTTTATCCATTTCATCGACTCTGAAGTATGTACTCCATTTCTTCCAATGAAGCCACATAACAAAATTCTTTGTTTTTATCGACATCAAAATAAATTAAAAAATTGAGAATATTAAACCTGTTGTTCTTGAAACCTGTCCAATTTTGTGCAGGGAGTGTAGGAAGAAGCAGAATCTTAAGTTTGTGAGGTACAGTGTAAATGGTGAATGTCAGGTCGTTTTGGCTACTACTTGTGATATTGCCAAGGGGGAGAGGCTATATTATTATGACTATAATGGATATGAGCATGAATACCCAACCCATCATTTTGTCTAAGATCCACATAGATATTCGTCTAACGAGTTTGCGTAATTGTCATGCACTTTCGGATTCTGATAGATCCTTCTGATGTATACACATTTTTTTTTTTTACCCTTTTTTGTCGCAGCTTACACATTTTTGTTGCAGAGTGTCCACATTTTTTCCCAGTTTTCTAATTGTATCCTCAGCCCATCAATTGTAATTTATCATGTAGCGTTGGCCAAGTATGTGTTGTGAGAAAAATAGTGCAGGCGAGGGAACTTTCTTTGGAATTTAACATATGAAGGGTTTTAAATGATTACAAATTTAAGTTACATGGCATTGTCTTTATGTACTACAGTTTCAATGAAATGAATTACTTTTATCTATGGTTTCCTTTAAGTAGGTCCGAAGATTACTATGATGGACTATTGGAGGGCTTTTCCTCCAATATTTGTTTCTCTTTACTTATCTTTATTTGAGTTAGATGATATTATCTTTATGTGCTAAAGGTTTCAATGGAAGACACTACTTTTATTAAATGACTGCCTTAATGTAGATCCTAAGAAAAACTCTGATAGACTGTTGTATGTTATTATTATTAATTTTTTCTCCCTCTAAAACATATTTCTCTATCTGTTGTTTCCGTTTTGGTTTCTCCTCTCTATAAACATTTCATTATTATTTTTTTAAATGCTAACCGTCCTCAAGAAAGCTCGATGACAAGAAAATAAAGTAAAATATAAATAAATTCTTTCCGACTGCCTATTTCTATATTATTATAGGGAACTGTTGCTGGAATACCAAGGACACTGTTTGAACATTCATATTGGACCAGTATCTTCATGACTGGGTCTTTCAAATTTGGATATAGTGCCTTGCTGCAAGGAACTTTGTGAATGTGTCATCGTCATCCATCACTTCGTGTTGGACATCCACAATTTGCAGAATCTCATTATGATTTATAAAGTGAAATCTCTCTCTTATTTATTTATTTTATGTGAATTTTGATTAGAAAAGTTTTGGATAAATTTCTTTCTTGTAATCTTCCCGAAAGCCCTTATAGGTTTTTATACCATTCAATGAATGCAAAGATTCATACCCAGGTTACATGCTTTAGCTATCTTACCTCAAATATGGAATTCTCTACGTTGTTATATATTTGTGGCCTTGTGTGATGACGTAATTGTGTGGATTGATTTGATGGCTCCTCTTTTGTGGAATTATTTTTCATGGGCACTGCTTAGTTTCGAAGCATTTTAGGTGTATAGTCATTATATGAACTTGTGATTTTGCCTAAATTTTTTGTTTATTTATTTTGAATGCACCTTTGCATCTGATTGTTATTCTGATGCTGGTGCTAGTGTTAGTGCTGGTGTTGCTGCTCTCGCTCCTATTGCTGTTATTTCTTTTATCACGTTCATCCAACACATTGTTCTTGTTCTTTAAATTTGTCAGTTGCTTTAAATTTTGTATGAACCCTTAAAACAAAACTTGTTGGGAAGCCTATTTTTTTTATTCGATTTCTGACTCCTACAGTGTACTGTTGGTGCAGCATGTTGGCTGCCACAACCTAATGCAGTTCCCATGCCATCTAGATACTTACCCAATTCTTGTTCTCTAGATACTTACCCAATTCTTGTTCTCATTCGCATCCTATTCTTGTTTCTCACTTTTCTCTCATACCTTATGAAACAATACCCAAACAAATAAAATAGACAATCTAAATCATCTAGCACATACGAAAGTGATTTAAACTGTTATTTCAAAATCAATATATCAACACAATAGATTTTTACGTAGAAAAACCACAATTGGAACACTTCCAATTGTGATTAAAAAATCACGAGCTAAACGCCACTAATCAATCCACTATAAAAGTAAGAAAGAATACAAATTAAACAAATAAATTATCCAAGCTCTGTCAATCTGTCTTCAACAATCTGTATCTCTTTCACAGCAACCTTCGTCTCAGAATTGATCAGATTGATGTTGAATCCACAACATCTGTGTCGAATCAACGACTGCGCACAGTTTCGAACTCCTTCGAATACTCCACGCTTGATTCTTTGGATTTCACCGAAGAAGAACACTCTTGAAGTAGAACATTCAAACAGTAGAACTCTTTGATGTGTGCTTGTTAAACCACGTGAGTTTAATACTCAATCAAGCATCAAAGAAAACTAGCAAAATAGTCCCAGAAGAAAACCCTAAAACCATCAAAGAAGATCTGGAAGTCGTGCCCTAGATTTGGAGTAAACTGCAGTTTTATAGCTGCTAAATTCGCGATCTCCGCTCGAGCGTTGTAGCACCCAATTTTCGACGACCCTTACAACTTGGACGTCAGCGGGAATGCCACAGCTTTGAGCCTTTCAAACCTTGCACCCATGTGCCTTGTCTCTGGACCAAACCTTGGATTTTCAAGACTGTAACCCCTGGTGGCCTGCCGGCCACTGCTTTAGGCTGCCGGCCATCACTCTTGGTTGCTGGCCACTGATGTGGCCTGCCGGCCACCAATGTCTTTTGCAAATATTTTGTGACAGTTACGCCAGCTATTTGCACATATGCATGCATATGCTCCCACATGTATGGTTGGATGTTTATGAGGGAGATTCATGTTCTCTATATATAGATGACCTCCCTCTCATATTTTGGGGTTAGAAAAATTTTAGAGTAAAATTTTTCCTCTCTCTCTACAATTCTCTCTATCTCTTGCAAATTTCTTAACCCTTGCTTACATATCCTTCACCTTTGCCTATACACTCTTAACCAAACCTCTCCATCTTTAAGTTGAGGTATCTTTGAGCCTTGTTTAAGCTCTTGAGGGAGTGTTTGCCTTGATTTATTGCTAGGAATTGGTTCTCCTCTTCAAGAGGTATAAGGCTTTGCCTCTTTACTTGTTGTATTCACTCTTTTTCTTGCTATTTTCCAACTGTTTTTGGGCTTTAAAAACTCTGTATTTTTGGGCTGAAACTTGGGTTTTAAGGCCAATAAAGGTTGAGGGGTGGTTCACCATTCTTTACACCTTTTTCTCAAGGCCTTTTCCCTTGTGTTTCCCACCTTTGCACTATCTTTTTCGAGCTTTTAAACACTGATTTTCAAAGTTATTGCAGTGGCTAAAATCATGTTTTGAAGTTCAAAATTGAAGGGGTTAGCCTCCCCTCCTTGTGTTTTGCTTACTAGCCTATTATGATCCATGTTTTAGCTTATTAATCCAGCCATTTTTGTCTTAATTTCAGCATGTTTTAGGATTGTTTTTAAACTATTTTAGGACTGTCTTTAAGTGTTTGCTGCATTTGAGCTTTGTTTTGCATGCGTATAGTGTAACTGTCCTCATAAGCTTGGTGTTTTAGGCCTTAGACACCATCTTATTTGAGTTGATAGTGCTTATTTATGGCTTTACATACTTGTGATCACTCTTAATCACCTCTGCAACCTCCCTCCTTTTTTGGCTTTTGTTTTGCTTTGAAAGTGGTTTTCAAACTACTTGTTTGTTTAAGCATGAGATTGAGGTGTCATGCTTAATGATTTAATCCCTTTCGGGTTTAATCCCTTTGGGGGTTCATTACCAATGGTATGATGTCTCTTTCATGCCCAAAGTAACTTTTGGTTTGAGCCCTCTTTCCATTAGAGGACTTAAATTCACCTTTGGACTTAATTGACTAAAGAATGGTTGGTAATCTAAAATGAAGTAATAAAATTGGTGATTAAAAGGTACAAGATAATAATTTGTTTAGGTTCAATCGGACGTTAATTGAATCCTTGAGTCTTGAATCGTTTCATACTCATTAGTGAAGAAAACGGTTCAAGATTCATTGTCAACTACTTCCCTTGATCTTTCATGATAGGGAGGTGATTTTGAGAGTCTTATTTTGTTGCATTTATTAAACTTGCACACTTCAGTTCATAGGCCATCATGCAATGAAATTGCAAAGATTGATGGTTTGTGAACCAAGTTTACTACTCCTTTGAGCTGTTCAAATGATAAGGAGGGGTAAATTGTGCAAACAAACCCTTGAGAATACTCTATCCCTGCTCTATTTGTACTCTATTGCAGCAAGGAAGCCCAGTCATCAGTGGCCGGCAAGCCACTATTGCCGGCCACTTTTGTGGCCGGTAGGCCACCATCAGTGGACAGCAGGCCCCTTGCCGGCCACCTGTGCAGAATCTAGCAGTGTACTCCCCCAGCAGAACAGAGTTGGTCTGGAGGTGAAAATTAGTGCAAGTGTTCTACTGTGCAACAGAGGATTTCAGCAACAAAAACAGTGGCTTTTTTGGGAGGAAACTGCATTCATGCATAAGCCTTTCATCGATCCTTAGGAGCCATGTTGTATATATTAGTGTTGTGCTTAAATAATGTTTTTGTACTTAATTAGTTAGAATAGCTAATTTGTCTCATGTTGTAATTATTTTAATTAGCTAGATTAGTTAATTAATTAGTTCATTTGTTTTGTAGTTAAGTAGTTTAGCTATTTATTCATTTCATTTTGTAATAGTTAATTAATTAGTTTATCTTTAATTAGTTAGCTAGTTAGTTCATTCAAACTCTCCTTCATGGGAGCGCAATGTTGTAATAACGTGTATGTCTTCCAACTCACGTCTTTCTCCCTTTTACTTACTAGCTTATGATGGTTAGTTTAGGGCATCATGTTTTGTTTAGCATACTTCCTCTTTGCATCCACTTGTATTGCATACACCGAGGCTCGGTTCATCATTCTCACTCGTATTGTTAGTTTAAATACTTCTTTGAATATGTGCTTAGACCGTATACTATTTAATTGATTCGTATGCCATATTAGTAGCCAAGCCTAGTAATTGCATATCGCATGTGTTGCATTAGTCATATTGCCTAGTTAGGATTATGCATCTTTCTAACTTTATTATCTTTTTGGCTTAGAGTACGAGGTAAGCCTTTACTCGCTTTAGCATATTGCATGTGTGTGATTGTCCCCATGTTTAGCATGTTTGCCATAAGACTAATTGCTTAAGTGCTATAATTGCTTGAATTCCTGTGGATGAAGGCTAATTGCTTGAATTGGAATAATTTGAGAAATGTTTATGTGCGATTACTTTTTCAAGTGGTACATATTCAAAACAATTTTCAAAACAAACATGAACCAAGTGTTCCAATTCTTGCAAATTGGTCTATACTTGTGTGTGTGTGCATTACATAGTAATGCTAGCCTAATAAATCAGAACAAGAGGATATAATGTAAATAAGATTCATATCATGATTAGTAGAGGCCGATCTTTGATTAGGCGAGTAAGGGTGCTCAATTCATGACCTTTCCCTCTCGTACCTAAGTTCCCGAGCTCAGACAATCTTAGTGATGACGGACACGTGGCCTTTGGCACGAGTCATGGGTTTCCTAAATTTTCCAAAAACATTTAAGTGACGACTCTGTATATGGCAAAGTAGTCTATTTTTGGCAATTTTATTCAAAATCGATTTTCCAAAAGATTTTTTTGGATTGGGACTATTTGGTGATTATCTATTTCACATTGCACTTGTGAGATCAGATTCAGAACTGCAGGAGTCCGATACTAAGGCTTATTCATCTTTCGAAAGGGGGCGCGAAAAAGTCGAGCTACAGTTTCTGGCGACTCTACTGAAGAAATTAGAGAACTTGACTCGAACTTCATGATATGAAAGTTTATCTATACTTATATGTTTCTTTGCACCTGGAGCCACTGCCCATACTGCTAATGTCCAAGAGAATCAGGGCAATCCAGCAGAGCTGATCCTATCACAAGCCTCTAAAGCACTTGTGTATCAAACTGAGGCTCCATTTGAATTGAGGTTAACCTAACTGTGCTTAAGGTCAACAAGCTGGAGAAGCTATTCAAGAGAGCAAAAGGTGTTAACTCCATCCCCGACATAGAAGACGGGTATATCGACTCTACAGTGACTTTGCCAAATCGGTTCAAAATGCCGCACATCGATTGATTCGATGGCTCCAGAGATCCCATGGTTCATTTATGGCTGTTTTCAGACATCCTGTGACCGATGGGCCTGACCAGATTGCAGAAGCTCTCTCTCTTTGGCCGTACCATGTCTGGTATAGTGGCCATATGGTGTGCGAAGTTGGAGGATTCTGTTAAGCAGAACTGAGAGGAAATGACCGAGGTCTTTATTGCTCAGTACTCGTATAACACGCAAATCGAGGTCACAACTCGTGATCTTGAGGCACCGCATCAAGAGCCAAATGAGGGTTTTTCAGAATTTGTGATGAGGTAGAGGGCTAAAGCTTCAATGATGACCATAAGGCCTTCCGAGAAAGATCAGATAAGGATGGTAGTCCGCAATCTGCACGGGAAGTTGTTGCAAAAAATGATCATCCTACCTCTATTCACATTCACCAAGCTCCATGAGATGGGCGTTCAGATCGAAGACGCCATAAAACAAAGGTTAATTACTGATGAGAAAGAGCAGGAAAAAAGGCTTTTTGTTCACAATTCCAATGCTACCACCAGTGGTAGCACAACTACAAAGCTGTCGGATGTGAGCGTTGTTACCACCACAACCAAGACTACCAATCCCTTTGCGAACACAGCTTCATAAACTTCAGCCAACTCTGCCTAATCCTAGAAGACCTTTACCTTACTCTACATGACCCTATCTCAAGCCATGAGGGTGTTGGTAAAAAAAAGGGCACCTCAAACCATTAGAGCCTCGTCCACTACATGATCCTCTTCCACCCAAACACAACCCAGCGAAGTACTGCGCATTTCACTAGCAGCATGGTCATGATACAGACCAATGCTTCCAACTGCGTTATGAGATTCAAAACCTCATTGACAACAAGGTGATTGCATCACCCCAAAAACCAAATGTAACTACAAACCCTCTCCTGGCCCACAATCAAGTTCCTCCACCTCAAAATCTAAACTTAATCCATACACTGGCCGTCCCCTACAACCCCAGCGTATATATTACCCCTTCCCACCTACCAAGACCGACGGTGTTCATTCTTGAAAGCACAAATTTGTGCATGATGGACACGTCCGTACTTCAACCTAAGCCTATGGTGGTGACAGTTACAGTAGAAATGAGGCTGGTCTTAGAGGAAAGTATGAGTCCTTTGCCGGAGAGCTCCGAGGACTTGCCTAAGGGGATGTATCAAGTCAAGCCAGAATTGGTGTTGCCAACTGTAATGGAGGTTAATGTAGTTAGGGAGGATAGCCCAAGCCCAGGATTGGATGATCTAGCTGTGACGACCCTGACCCCCAAACTAGTACATTATATAATTTAAATAACTTTAATTGCATGATTATGTGCTTGATTATGTGATTATGTGTTTAATTCTATAATTATCTGTTGATATATGGAATATCTGTTTAAATTGATAACTTAGAGTCGGAAATTGAAAGCCTAGATGACTTTAGAAGCTTAAATTGACTAGCCCAATAGGTTAATTGGAATATTTAGCATTTTATGGTGACTTCAATTGAAATTTGATTTGCATCAAAATAATTAGAATAAACTAATTGCATTGTTAGAGTTAAACCCAATTCATTAAACCTAACCATATTTGATTAGGCTAACTTAATCACATCCTATATAAGGCTCTAACTAAGCTCTTGAACTTATTTTATATGCACACTCAGCTGAGAATTGAGAGAGAGGAGAGCTTAGTTCAACATTTAGAGTGGTAAAGAAGAGATTGTAGAGAATTGTGGAAGATTGAAGGGTTGGAGCTATAACACACTTGGATTCACAGAATAGGTATGAGATTCATCCTAAATTCTTAGAATTGAACCATGTAGAAACTAAGTTCATGGAGTTATAGGATCATTAGATTGAATTTGAAAAGGTTGAGCATGAGTTGTTATGAATAGGATGAATTGGAGTTGAATTACACACATACATGCATAATTTGAGTTTGAATTCATGAAAATCCTACATGCATGGCACATTTACACCTTAATTTGGAGAATCCTCCATGTTTTCATGCTTCTCATGCCACTTGATCATGTTTTGAATATGTTTTGAAGAGATATGCATCCAATTTGAATTAAACATTATTTTACAACTTGAAATTGAAGTTAATGGTTGAGAATTTGCCATGATTTTGAATAAATGGTTTCAATTGGAAGTGTTTTCGTGTTATATAGTGATTCTCTATGTTTTGTACCAAAAACCCAAGATTTGAGACTTTGAATATCAAGTTTGAACTTCAAACACAGTTCTGGAAATTCCAGAATCCATGTTGTCCGCTGAGCGAGGGAGTCCATGCTCGAGCGTGGAATTCGAGCTCCCAGAAGTTTCTAAAATTTACAGTCCGCTCGAGCGACCAAAGTGGCGCTCGAGCAAGGACCCCTTTTTCTCGGTCTTCCGCTCGAACGACCATCAAGCGGGAAATTCATGTATCTAGTACTTTTGCAGACTGCTCGAGCGACGGAAGTTACGCTCCAGCGACCACCCTTGTTTTTGGACCCCGCTCGAGCGAAGGAAGTCTCACGCTCGAGCGGAGACCCTGTTTTCAGCAAAATTTTACCAACTCTTCTAAGTGCATATTTGCATCCTTATGCCACTCCAAGCATTCTTATGCACCATTTGGACTCCGTTAATCATACAATAAAATAGAGACGCATAAAGAGAATTGAATTAAAATGAAATGGAATTTCATTTGTACTTTGTTATGTGCTTCGTTTAGGTGGACATCGAGGCTAAGTGTCATCGCAAACCACTGTGAGTAATAACCTTATAAAGATATGTTCAAATTATCTTTACTTTCAAAAATGTTATTGCTATCAAAATGGATATGTGATTGATGGAATGAATTCTTAAAATGATTTGATGATTGATAGTATGGCTTGTTGAAATGTTATGACCTATAATGAATGAAGTTCTGTTTTGAAACAATATTGTGGCATCCATTGAATATAGGCCCTTGCCTGGGGGTAACAATACCATGGCTATAGGCCCTTGCCTGGGGGTAATAGTACCATAGCTATAGGCCCTTGCCTGGGGGTAACAATACCATGGCTATAGGCCCTTGGCCTGGGGGTAATAGTACCATGGCTAGGCCCTTGCCTGGGAGTAACAGTACCATGGCTATAGGCCCTTGCCTGGAGGTAACAATACCATGGCTAGGCTTTTGCCTAGGGGTAATAATACTATGGCTAGTATGATACGTCATCATTGGAATGAAATTGTCACTTCATGGATGTACCACAAATAATAGTACTATTGGCTTTTGTTACTACAAAGAGATGCTTTTATGGCTAATCAAAATATTTTGTTGTGAATTCGATCTATTATGGCGAATGCCTCCCTTGAAAATGACTTAAGATTCATTTCGGAACTGTAAGACTTGTTTTTGTACTATTGTCGAACTTCATTCATTTAACATCTTTATTCTGTTATTACTCATTGGGCTTTAGCTCACTATTTACTTATATATGTAATTGTAGGTGGGCAAACGGAGCCTCAGAGTTAGATAGCCTCGAGTTTACCTGGGTCAGCCTTTTGTGGAGCTTCCAAGTGAAGTAGTCAGGCTTGTGTGGAGCCATGCTTGTCAAACCCCTTTTGTGTGGATTTATGGTTTTGTATTTGTACATAGTTAGGGTTGTATTTTTTTGTAGACATGAATTGTACTCATGTTGGGTGTAACTTGAAACAAAGCCTTGCTTAACATATTTGCTCTCCTCATATATGCACAGCTCAATGGATGAATTTTATAACATTTTGGACTTCCGCTAAGCCTTGTATTTTATTTTAAAGGTTTATTTGTATGGAGGCCGTCGGTAATCTATGATTACTGGCCGGTCATGATGCTAAACCTATAGGGGCGGGTTTGGGTGTGACAGAGTGGTATTAGAGCACGAGTTATAACTCACTCACTCGTCTATTGAGCTATAGAGGGTCTAAAAGAGACTTCAGGAATGCATTCATGTGCATTTGATATGTTGAGTGAGATAACCTCGTGATTATATATGCAATTGTGTACATGATTATTTGTATATATATATAAATTATGTTTGTTATAATACAAAGCTTCATATAGAAAATGGTGAGAACCCGAGGTGATGAAATAGAGGAGGCAACCTCCTCAAGACTGGATAGAATGGAACGAATGATGCATGACATGGCTGAAGCCATAAGACAACAACAACAATGGCAACAACAACCACCTCCCCCACCTCCAATGCCTGTACCACCTCCAACTCCAAGGTGTCAGCCGGAGACCTATAATATTGCCTTAACCAGGGAATTTAAAAAGATGAAGCCACTAGTGTTTCATGGCGGAATTGAACCGTTGAAGGCCAAAGCTTAGGTCTTGGGCATTGAAAAGTTGTTTGAAGTGTTCCCATGTATCGAAACTCAGAAAGTGCAATTAGCAGCATTCACCCTAGAAGATGATTCCAAACTTTGGTGGATGTTAGTGCAAGATGATAATGAGGATGTTACTTGGGCTCGATTTCTGGAAATTTTCTATGAGAAATATTTTCCCCAACGTGTGCGGGATAGAAAGGCAGCTGAATTCATGGAACTCAAACAGGGAAATAAGTCAATTGCTGAATATGAGGCTCAGTTTACAGAATTAGCTCGCTTTGCACCCCACATGGTAGACACAGATTATAAAAAGGCCAGACAGTTTGAAGGAGGGTTACGTGATCCAATTTTGGATAAAATCAATGTACTCAAATTACCGACATACGTGGAGGTACTTGATAGGGCACTAATAGCGGAAAGAAATGTGGCCAACCGTAAACAAAACTTCGAATGGAAAGGCAGAAAATAGAATTTTAGTAAGGGAACTACGTCATCAAACAAGAAGTTCAAGTCGGGGAATTCTGGTAATACTGGTTCAAGACAAAGTGGTGATTCAACATTAGCTTGTACTACTTGTGGAAAGAAACATACAGGTGTATGCTACTGTGCAACAGGAGCTTGTTATCACTGTGGGAAGTTTGGGCACATTGCCAAGGATTGCACTCAACCACGTCAGGGTGGCAACCGAGGTGCCACAAGCTCAATTAGGTCAACTCCCACAACGAAACCAGCTGCAGCATCACCCACCACAAGAAATGAACAAAGGCAAAAAAGGGTTTTTCCACTGATTCCGGGGGATACTCAAAATACTGAGGCAGTGGTGTCAGGTACAATCACCTGCTTATACTTTAATTGATTCCAGGTCTACACATTCGTTTATTTCTATGGTTTTTGTTGAAACTTTGGATAGACCTATGGAAACATTGAATTATATGCTATGTGTTACATCACCTGTGAGGGGATCCATGCTATGTTCAACTGTGTTTATTGCATGTGAATTATTTCTTGGGGATGTTACTTTGTATGCTGATTTAATACCTTTAGACATGGGACATTTTGATGTTGTTTTGGGTATGGATTGGCTAACTAAATACTATGCAACTATTGATTGCGCCTCAAAACGAGTAATATTCCGACCTCCCAGGCAAGATGAATTTTATTTTGAGGGAAAGGGAGTAGTCTCACCACCATACCTTATATCTGCTATGAAAGCCTGGAAACTAATGAATAAGGGTTGTCAAGGGTATTTGTGTAGTGTAATAACCAAACCAATAGTAGACATCACTCTAGACAGTATACCAGTGAAGGCTAAAGCTAATATCTGGATATCATCAATTGAAGGTTAAAGCTGAGGATGTTGAAAAGACTGGCTTTCAAACCAAGTATGGACATTATGAGTTTTTAGTCATGCCATTTGGAGTGACGAAGCGTGATCTAAAAATTAAATCTAACTTCCCTAAGATGGCTTCCCCCAATGAAGAAGGGTAAAAATGTCCACCAAATCATACGAAAAATAAAATAAGTTCTCACAGTAAAAATGTCATAACAAACCAGACCTATTAGTGTATTAGAAAATTCATAAGACTGATTAGAATAACTGAACATTAGCTTAAACAATTTTTTGTTTAAAAAATAAATAAATAATAATAATAATAATAATAATAATAATAATAATAATAATAATAATATAATAATAATAATAATAATAATAATAATAATAATGTCGTCACTGATAAGCTACTTAAGCTACCTAATGATCAAGCTAGACTTAATGATCACGATCGACCAACTCATCAGTTGCAGCTCCAGACACATCAGCTACAGCTCAAGTCACACATGCCAAAGCTAGATACAGGATAGACAGCAACCAGATGAGCTGTAGCTTCAATTACAGTCTTGCAGTCTGCTATATTTGTTCATTGGAATCTCTGAGTTTATTTTATTTTTATTTTTATTTTTATTTTTTTGTTATTGGAATTAAATATGTGTCAATGGAATTAAATCTAAGTTTATTTGTTCATTTCTGCTTTTTTTTTTTTAATTTGTTATTCAATCTGTGTTAAATCTGAGAGTTGGAATTGAATCTGTGTTATTGAAATTAAATCTGTTATTGAATATGTGTTATTGAATCTGTTAGAGGGTGATTGAATTTGTTATTAAATTGAATCTATTATTGAATTTGTTAATAAATCTGTTATGTTATTAAAATTGAATTTAATTGATCTATTATGTTATTAAATCTGTTATGTTATTGAATTTGTTATGTTATTGAATTTAATTGATCTGTTATGTTATTAAATCTGTTATGTTATTGAATCTATTATGTTATTAAATTTAATTGATCTGTTATGTTATTGAATCTAATATGTTATTAAATCTGTAATTATGTTATTCAAATTGAATTTGTAATTTTTGTAATCCAGTTTAAGTGGAGGATAGTGTTCAATCTCCCGCAATCAATCTTTTACCTCCGGAATCCTCTAATTCTCAAATGAAT
Organism: Camellia japonica; assembly: GCA_030407325.1. Lineage (NCBI taxonomy): Eukaryota > Viridiplantae > Streptophyta > Magnoliopsida > Ericales > Theaceae > Camellia > Camellia japonica. The sequence goes on from JAPPVO010000003.1 coordinate 49,955,812, forward strand.
CTCCCCTTAGCCGAACCCGAACCTGAACCTAAGCCTCCTAGACCCCTAAAGAGAAAGAGTGGGGGTGGAGGGGGGAGAGCACCATCCACAGTTTGGGATCATTTTGATAAGGTCATATGGACCGATTGGAAGCGTAAAGTCGTATGAAAATATTGCAAGAAAGAGTATTTGGCTAACTCTAGACTTTATGGGACTAGCAATTTGAGGAGCCATACGCCCAATTGTAAAGAATATTCAAATAGGAATAGAAATGGTCGACAAACATTAAGTCTGAAAAACCTAAGTGATTCGTGATTAGATCAAGATTTAATTGTACCAATTCCCAAACAATTAAAACTAATAATCTAAATCATCAAGCCTGTACGAAAGTGATTTAGATTGTTATTTTAGAAACAATAAATAGACACAAAAGATTTTTACGTGGAAAAAATCACTATTGGAGCACCTCCAATTGTGATTAAAAAAACCACAGGCGAAACGCCACAAATCAATCCACTATAAAGGAAAGAAAGAATACAAAATACCCAAACTCTGTCAATTTGTCTTCAACGCTTTGTATATCTTCCACCGCAACCTTCGTCTCAGAATTGATTAGATTGATGTTGATTCCACAATATCCACGTCAACTCAACAACCGTGCACAACTTCAAACACCTTCAAACACTCCACGTTTGAATCTCCGGATTCCACCGAAGAAGAACACTCTTGAAGATGATCACTCAAACAACCCTTTGATATGCATTATCAAAGCATGTAAGTTTAATATTCAAGCAAACATCAAAGAAAAACTAGCAAACTAGCCTCAAAAGAAAACCCTAGAGCTCCAAAAACAGGTCTAGAAACCTTAAACCTAAAAATGGACTTAAACAGATATATATAGAAAACAGGGGCCGCGTACCCCGTTCGAGCGCAAGACTTGCCACTCAAGCAGAGTCACTAAAACGCGTGTGATAAAACAGAAATATGCTCGAGCGCTGGAACTTACGCTCGAGCGCAAAAACACGCCTCCCAGTAGTTTTACAGACAAGCCAAACTACTAAGAAGGTGCAAACTCCGCTCGAGCGCATCTTTTCCCGCTCTAGCGGGACAAGCAAAGACCAAGGAAAAATTTCAACTCAATTAAACGAAGTTTGTTCACGGAATTGGCAACCAGTAGGGACCTAACAATCTCCCCCTTTGTCAATTCCCAGACAAAACTCTTCTAACAATTTTTCCTAACAAACACATGCACTAGACACACTAATTAACACAAACACAAGATCCAGCCTATCAGACACAAAACAAAATCTGCAAAACCACAAAAGCCGATTTGATTGATAAATATTTTGAACAATGTAGAACCATCCACCTGTGAAACAATGATCAATACACCACAAAAACCAAAACTGTTGAACTCACTAAGATAATAAAAAGCAACAAATATGAAAAAACAAAATAACCAACTATATTAGTTCTAAACCAAAGAAAACAATGTATAGGAGATATGAAAAATCAAAAATCCAACTGAAGCAGTTTTAAACCAAATCAAACAATATATAACCCAAAAATTCTCCCCATTTTTGGCCAAAAGACAAACAGTAACAAAAAACCAAAACTGCCCAAGAAAGATAACAATCAAGGATCAGCCGGTGGTGGATGAGGCGGCTACAATTGAAGCAAAGAAATAATTTGATCTAGCTGGAGAGTGGTCTGTGTAGCTGATTGCTCAATATGGCCAAACCGACCATCGAAAGCATCCAGACGAGCATCCATGTGAACCAACCGCTGAGTCATAGACTGTTCAAAGTGGCGAAACTGGTCACGCATAGTCTGGGGCAGTACATCTGGCTCCTCTGCACCTGCTGTGGCAGCATCAATCTCAGTCTTCTCTGCCATAAGATCAGCATCACCTCTGACCAGGACACGTGGCACCTGGTATAGAGGTGGGTGCACTTCCAATAGGTTGATCCAGACAGCCTCCCACTCCCCCATGTCGGTGTCAAAAGGGATCGGATCGCCCCCTACTCCTAAGCCTGTGATCATAGCAAAGTCATAAGGAGTCATCGTCATTTCCCCAGCAATGGAGAAGTGGAAGGAATTGGTGGTGTCCCACCACCTCTCCACTAGTGCTCCTAGAACAGGACGGCTCGCAATGACGCGTGTCAGGCCAGAGTAGAAAAGACTGAAGCCAGTCTCGTCAACAATGTCACGAACTCCAGCAGGGAGCTTGTCGTACCAATCTCTCGTTGTCGTCGCTTTGTACCCCCTATAGGCATGGGAGTCTCCCTGTGGCAAAGAACAAATGAATCAGATTAGGTAGTGATAAAAAGAACAGTCAGATGAAAGGCAGTGCAAGAAATGCAGTTAAAGGAAAGGCAAGAATGCATGAAAATAGAGTTCATACCTCAGTAGCACTCGATGAAAGGTGAGAGGCTGGCTCTCTCAGCAGGAGGTCCTCTGATACACCGCAAGCAAAGTCGTTGAAGCGCCTAATGCCTCCGGACGACAATATGTGCGTACGGGGATGATATCTCACCGGGTCAAAAGGCCACACTCTCAATGGTAATGGCTCTGGCTCAAACTCAGGCTCAAACTCTGCCTCAAGGTCGGCCTCAATGCCCTCAGCGCCTCGCTAGGATCAGCAACTACCGGCTCCTCTAGCCCGGCAATGGGTGGAAACACAGGTAAAACCTCTAGAGGAGCTCCGTCGTGAGGAATCTCATCTGCCATTCGGGAAAATGGGTGAAAAGTGAAGAAAAATAGAGAAAATAGGGTAAACTTGGAAAAAGTCAACCCTAGGAGAGAGAAAATGAGAGTAAAAGTCAAAGCCCAAAAAAGTTCACGAAACCCGAGAGAAACTCGAGGGAAACAAGCCTAAAGTGGTGGAAATCAGAGAAAAAACGACGAAATCAAAATCTAATCGGTTCAAAATAAAGAGAACTACGAGGGTTTTGCGAAAAAAAAGTGTGCATGGGGCATTGGAAAATGCGTATAAAGAACGAATCTAGAGAGAGAAAGTGTCTAAAGAAAGAGGGAGAGCAATTTCGGCCTTAAAGAAGTGAGGAAACGAAGCCTTGAGGCTTGTACTTAAAGACTCGAAGCAAAATGACAATATTGCCCCGAATCTGCCATTGGTGGCCGACAAGGTGTTTTGATGGCCGGTAGCCTCTCCTGATGGCCGGCAGGTGGCCGGTGGTCCTCAGATAGGTCCTGGTGCTGTTATGTGCTTCTACTTTCTGAGTAGTGTATAGAAGGTTCTGTTTCGAAAGCTTGCAACTACGTTCAGGTGTGTGAACGTGTCCCACTTGCTACTATAAACAAGGTGTATCCTTTTGAACATGTTGTAACTCCTCTGAGAGGTAATTCGGAAGTTGCCATCGAATATTGTTTTATTCGTTGTTAAAATTATGTCTTTGCTCTCTTTCGTTGCATAGAATATGCATTTCACATATATATATATATATATGTTGCATGCGTGTCTTGCATCATTTATGATTCATGCATAGAACACGCCGTCAATTTTGCATAGAATATGCTCTTGTTTCATGCATGGAATTTGCTTTTGTTTCTTGCATAGAATATGCCTTCAATTACCATCATACATTGGTTGACCATCTTGCATGGAACATGCGTTCTCATTATTTTGATTTATACTCACGTTTACTTCGTACATCTATCGCACAAGTTCACTTTGTGTATCTATCGCACACGTTCACTTTGTGCATCTATCGCAAACCTTTCTGTTTTATCTTAAGGCGCGTGAAGCGCGTGCCCGACCAATTTCTCTTGTATCTCAAGACGCATGATGCACGTCCCTAGGTGTGTTTTATCTCGGACGCGTGAAACGTGAGCCTGAGCGATCTGGGCGTGTTTTATCTCGAGACGTGTGAACCGCGAGCCCGAGCGATATCTCTTGTATCTCAAGACGCATGACGCGCGACCTTGGGCGTGTTTTATATCGAGACGTGTGAACTGCGAGCCTGAGCAATTTCTCTTGTATCTCAAGACGCATGACGAGCGACCCTGGGCGTGTTTTATGTCGGGACGTGTGAACCACGAGCCCGAGCGATTTCTCTTGTGTCTCAAGATATGTGACGCGCGGCCCTAGGCGTGTTTTATCTTAGGACGCGTGAAGCGCGAGCCCGAGCACTTTCTCTTGTATCTCAGGACATGTGACACGTGGCCCTGGGCGTGTTTTATCACGGGAGGCGTAAAACACGAGTCCAAGCAGTTTCTCTTGTATCTCAGAATGCGTGACGCGTGTCCCTAGGCGTGTTTTATCTTGGGACGCGTGAAACGCGAGCTTGAGTGGCTTCTCTTGTATCTTAGGATGTATGATACGTGGCCCTGGGCTTGTTTTATCTCGGGATGCGTGAAACGCGAGCCCGAGCGATTTTTCTTATTTCTCTGGACGTGTGAAACTCGAGCCCAAGCAGTTTTTCTTGTTTCTCGGGACTTGTAAAGCGTGAGCCCGAGAAGTTTTCTTTGTTTCTCAGGACGCGTGAAGCGCGACCTTGAGTGGCTTTTACCTCGGAACGCGTGAAGCGCGAGCCCGAGCGATTTTTTTTATTTCTCAGGACTCGTGAAGCCTGACCTTGAGCGGTTTTTATCTCGGGACGTGTGAAACACGACCTCTAGTAGTTTTCATTTCTCAGTTTCTCGGGATGCTTGAGGCACAACCCTGAGCGGCGTTTTCTTTCCTCGTCTCGTATTTTGGCGTGGTTAGAGTGTGTTTTTATATTTTTGCATGGAACCTATATTGGTTTTAAGCTTGAAGCTGCTCATTCATATGTTATTATCTTGTTATCTTGCTTATTTGCTCTTGTTATTGTTTATCACATCATCTTGCATGAGCATGAGTTTTCAAAATAGCCGGCTTCGTGAAACGTGTGAGTCAAGCTTTCAAAGTTACATTATGCATACCATTTGCATCTTACCCTAGAACTACGCTGATTTGATTCCTTGCAAAGGAATATATAGGCAGCCTGTGGATGTAACCATTTATTTCTGTCTTGATTATTTGTCCAAGTCTTATGGCCTTGTCAAAATGGGTCATCTTCGGGCTTTAACATTCACTCACGCCATTTCATGACTTCGAGTTCTATCAAAGAGGGGCAACTATAGACACCCCATTTTTTATGACCCTTATGACTTGGACGTCATCGCTTGCACATCCGATGATGAGTGCATATGCTTGTCAAGTGCTCGAAGTCCTCAGCAGGAATGCCACAGCTTTGAGCCTTTCAAACCTTGCACACCTGTTGCCTTGTTTCTGGACCAAACCTTGGATTTCAAGCCTGCAACCCCTGGTGGCCTGCCGGCCACTGCTTTAGGCTGCCAGCCATCACTTTTGGTTGCCGGCCACCAATGTCTTTTGCAAATATTTTGTGACAGTTGTGCTAGTTGTTTGCATAGATGCATGCATCTGCTTCCACATGTATGGTTGGATGTTTGTGAGAGAGATTCACGTTCTCTATATATAAATGACCTCCCTCTCATATTTTGGGGTTAGAAAAATTTTAGAGCAAAATTTTTCCTCTCTCTCTACAATTCTCTCTATCTCTTGCAAATTTCTTAACCCTTGCTTGCACATCTTTCACCTTTGCCTATACACTCTTAACCAAACCCCTTCATCTTTAAGTTGAGGTATCTTTGAGCCTTGTTTGAGCTCTTGAGGGAGTGTTTGCCTTGATTTATTGCTTGGAATTGGTTCTCCTCTTCAAGAGGTATAAGGCTTTGCCTCTTTACTTGTTGTATTCACTCTTTTTTTTGCTATTTTCCAACTGTTTTTGGCTTTAAAAACTATGTATTTTGGGCTGAAACTTGGGTTTTAAGGCCAATAAAGGTTGAGGGGCGGTTCACTCTTCTTTACACCTTTTTCTCAAGGTCTTTTCCCTTGTGTTTCCCACCTTTGCACTATCTTTTTTGAGCTTTTAAACATTGATTTTCAAAGCTATTGCAGTGGCTAAAATCATGTTTTGAAGTTCAAAATTGAAGGGGTTAGCCTCCCCTCCTTGTGTTTTACTTACTAGCCTATTATGATCCATGTTTTAGCTTATTAATCCAGCCATTTTTGTCTTAATTCCAGCATGTTTTAGGATTTTTTTAAACTATTTTAGGACTGTCTTTAAGTGTTTGCTGCATTTGAGCTTTGTTTTGAATGCTTATAGTGTAATTGTCCTCATAAGCTTGGTGTTTTAGACCTTAGACACCATCTTATTTGAGTTAATAGTGTTTATTTATGGCTTTCCATACTTGTGATCACTTTTAATCACCTCTGCAATCTCCCTCCTTTCTTGGCTTTTGTTTTGCTTTGAAAGTGGTTTCAAACTGCTTGTTTGTTTAAGCATGAGATTGAGGTGTCATGCTTAATGGTTTAATCCCTTTGGGGGTTCATTACTAATGGTATGATGTCTCTTTCATGCCCAAAGCAACTCTTGGTTTGAGCCCTCTTTCCATTAGAGGACTTAAATTCACTTTTGGACTCAATTGACTAAAGAATGGTTAGTAATCTAAAATGAAGTAATAAAATTGGTGATTAAAATGTGCAAGATAATAACTTGTTTAGGTTTAATCAGACGTTAATTGAACCCTTGAGTCTTGAATCATTTCATACTCATTAGTGATGAAAACGGTTCAAGATTCATTGTCAACTACTTCCCTTGATCTTTCATGATAGGGAGGTGGTTTTGAGAGTCTCATTTTGTTGCATTTATTGAACTTGCACACTTTGGTTCATAAGCCATCATGCAATGAAATTACAAAGATAGATGGTTTGTAAACCAAGTTTACTACTCCTTTGAGCTATTCAAATGATAAGGTGGGGTAAATTGTGCAAACAAACCCTTGAGAATACTCTGTCCCTACTTTGTTTGTACTCTGTTGCAGCAGGGAAGCCCAGTCATCAATGGCCAGCAGGCCACTATTGCCGGCCATCTTTTGTGGCCGACAAGCCATCATCAATGGACGGCAGGCCCCTTGCCGGCCACCTATGCAGAATCTAGCAGTGTACTCCCCCAACAGAACAGAGTTGGTCTGGAGGAGAAAATTAGTACAAGTGTTCTACTGTGCAACAGAGGCTTTCAGCAGCAGAAACAGTGGCTTTTTTGGGAGGAAACCGCATTCATGCATAAGCCTTCCATCGATCCTCAGGAGCCATGTTGTATATATTAGTGTTGTGCTTAAAATAATGTTTTTGTACTTAATTAGTTAGAATAGCTAATTTGTCTCAGGTTGTAATTATTTTAATTAGCTAGATTAGTTAATTAATTAGTTTATTTGTTTTGTAGTTAAGTAGTTTAGCTATTTATTCGTTTCATTTTGCAATAGTTAATTAATTAGTTTATCTTTAATTAGTTAGCTAGTTAGTTCATTCGGACTCTCCTTCATGAGAGCGCAATGTTGTAATAACGTGTATGTCTTCCAACCCCACATCTTTCTTCATTTTTCTTACTAGCTTATGATGGTTAGTTTAGGGCATCATGTTTTGTTTAGCATACTTCATGTTTGCAACCACTTGTATTGCATACACCGAGGCTCGGTTCATCATTCTCACTTATATTGTTAGTTTAAATACTTCTTTGAATACGTGCTTAGACCACATGCTATTTAATTGTTTCGTATGCCATATTAGTAGCCAAGCCTAGTAATTGCATATCGCATGTGTTGCATTAGTCATATTGCCTAGTTAGGATCATGCATCTTTCTAACTTTATCATCTTTTTGGCTTAGAGTACAAGGTAAGCCTTTTCTCGCTTTAGCATATCGCATGTGTGTGATTGTCCCCATGTTTAGCATGCTTGCCATGAGGCTGATTGCTTAAGTGCTAAAATTGCTTGAATGTCTGTGGATGAAGGCTAATTGCTTGAATTGGAATAATTTGAGTAATGTTTATATGCGATCACTTTTTCAAGTGGTACATATTTGAAACAATTTTCAAAACAAACATGAATCAAGTGTTCCAATTCTTGCAAATTAGTCTATACTTGTGTGTGTGTGTGTGTAGACACCCCATTTTTGACTGTCCTCAAGACTTGAACGTCACCGTTTGAACACTCGGTGATTATCCATGTTTGTGTTCGTTTGGAGTTCCCGGAGTCCTCGGCTACGCGCCCTGCCTCAGGATCTCCGAACTTGACCGTTTTGTGTCTGGTTTTGCACCAAGCACTTGTGTTTTGCCTTGAAGGGGGAGGGAATGCCTTATGAGGCATTCCCACACACCACCGGCAGTGGCTAGAGGCCACCGGCCGGAGTTTTATGCCATCGGCAATATATTGTGCCGGTCGGCACTATTGTTGCCGGCCGGCAGCCAATTTTGTCAAAATGACATTTTTGGCCAGCCGACTACTGTTCAGCTGCTTTTTCAGATATTTTATTACAGCTGTCTGGCATTGGCTCCCCCTCCATACACGTGTATGGAGGGATGCCCCTCTTGGTTGCTTAACTTGTAAGCATTACAAGTTTGGCTCCTCTATAAGAGGAGCCCTTCCCCCTTGGCTTTAGGGTTGGCTTTTAAGTGAGAAAACAACTCAGAGCAAGCTCTGGTTTTAGGGTTTGAGTTCCATTCATATCCTATCTCTATATCTCCCTTGTGTGTGTTCTAGGGCTTTGTGTCTTACTATTGCACACAAACACCTAGTCTTTCACTTTTTCTTGGTTTCTTCAAGGACCAGAGCTTGTTCTTGAGGTCTTTGGTTGGATTTGAGCTCAAAGAAGCAACAATATCAACATTTGTGAAGAAGTTCTTCAAGGGTAAGAAACTAGTCACTTTTTACCCCTTTTTTGCATCCTATTTCTACCTATCTTAGAGCTATTTTTGTGTTTGGTGTATAACATAAAATAGTTCTGTTTTTTGGCCCTCTTGATAGTTTATTAAGAGTGTTTTGTGCTTTGGGGAAGTTTGACCCCTCTTAGGCCTTGCAAGACCCTTGTTTTGTGCCATTTTGTGCAAGTTTCGAGACTTTGGTGTTTGGGCCTCTTCACCACTGAAATCTTGAGGGATTTCAGTGGTGGGGATGGTGCCTTGAAGTCTCCAAAAGGGGAGGGCCACCCCCTCTCCTTGTTGTCCTTGAAAGGGACCATTTTTGGCCTCTTGAGGGAGCCTATGTTAGAGTGTGTGTTGATCATGTCTAGGCTGCATTTCATGCTTATTATGCCATAATATAATCATGTCGTGTGTTGGTTTTGGTACACCATGCATGCTTAGCATACCTACCATGTAATGCCTTGTAATTGCCTTAATATGCCTTAGGTTGTTAGCCTTTGTTCGAGCATGTTTTAGGCTTAGCCTTGTGAATGTTTTGTGCTTATTTTGCCATGCTTTAGGTCTGTCCATAGTTTTGGATCGATTTTGGCATGCTTAGTATAGCTCTTTGCATTTGTGGCTTGTCGGGCTTGTATGCCTCAAGTATGTGAATGTGTAGCATGTGTTGATTGCATCATTTTGGTGGTTTGGAACCATCCAACATGTAATTTCAGTCCCTTTGGCATGCTCATATGCTTCCCTTAGTTGCCTCTTTGTTGATTTGAGAGCATGTGTTGTATGCCCTATGTTTTGACCATTGTGCATGCCTTTGAATGTGAACCACTTAGATGCCATCTAAGTAGTCCTTTGGCCTTGTTTTAACATGCTAAAAATCTGTTTTTAGTTGTTTAATGCATGCCATTGTTTGTTATGCTAAATGTGCTTCAAAGCTTCATGACTTGCCTCAAGTGCTTGGACCATGTTTGCATGCTTTTGTTTGTCTTGTTTGAGTTGGTTTGGCACCTCTTCTAACATGATTTCAGAGCTTAACTCGCATGCTAATTGTTCATATTTGTGCCCTTTTAAATGTGTTTAAAAGTTGCCCCATTATGCTTTAAGTATTGGACCATGAGTGCTCGCATATGTGTGTGTGCATTTTGGCCTTCATTTTCCTTGGTTTGGCTACTGATTTTGGGCCTATTTGGAGTTGCCTAAGTCATGTTTAAGTCCACCCCTTTGCTCGGTTTGCATGCTTGCCTTGTATGTGTGTTTGCATACTAGCATTCTTGTTTGCATCCCATGTTGCATACTAGTTGACATGCTTAGGATTGCGCACATAGACATGCATGCCTTGTTCCTTGATCTAGTGATAGGAATTGGGCCCCTTTATTTGTTTGGTTTGCATGCATTTGACATTGAAAGTGCACACTCGATTCTTTAGGCCATTATGCATGAAAATGCGTGATTGGTGGCCCGAGAATCGAGGCACATCCTCCCTTGGATCATTAACATGATAGGGAATGTGATTGGTGCATACATAGCTTGAAAAGCATTGCCATGCAAGATTTTGCCCTCTGCTGCTGTGAGTTGCAGGTTCTGCAGGAACTTATTGCCGGCCGGCAGTATTTAGTGCCGACCGGCAGTCAATCGATGGCCGGTGGATCTATTTTGTGCCGATGGCCACATCCTAGTGCCGGTGGTCACTTCCTCCAGCCGGTGGTGATTCCCAGTATCCAGAGAGGCATCCTTGAGACTTTGGCAGTTTTCAGAGGAGCAAAGCAGGGAAAACAGAGGCAGACTATGCATGGCAGTGCGATTCCGAGCAAGTCCCGAGCATGCGTTGCATCTGACCCGCTTCCCGAGGGCTTTACTGTTTTAATTAGATTGATTAATTTGTTTGGTTAATTTAATTAATTTGTAATATTTAATTAGCTTGCGTAGTTAATTAATTTGTATTATTTATTTGGTCCCTCCGAGCGAGGGCAAATCTGTAATAAGTGTGGGTGCGTGTGTGTGCATGTCTTCCAATCCCCACTTCTTTCTTCCCTTTTATTTACCTGCTTACGATGGTAGATTGGGGCATATTTAAATTAGCATACAGTATGATAACATGCGTGCATCCATACATTTGTCTTACATGCACCGGGCTCGGTACATCACGCTAACTGCATTGTATTTCAATTCCCAAATTGAATATTTGTTACTTGTAGCATTTCACATGCCATGTTTAGGATGGCCGAGCCTGTCTAGATCACATTTTGCTTGTGTTGCATTAGCCATTTAACATGAACTAGGACATGCATGTTTGCTAACTAGTTTATTGTTTTTGCACGGAGTACGATGTAATATATTTCGCTTTAGCATATGCGCTGATGTGAATGTTGCCATGACAGTATGCTTACCATGTGGCTTAGTGCTTATATGAGATAAACTGTTTGAATGCCTGTGGGTGAAGGTTGGATTGCTTGAGTTGGAAAAACTCGTTGAAATCCGTGTTTTAGCCTACTTGCGAGTAGCAAAACTCCAAAGCACTTTCAAAACAAACGGATATGCAATGCTTATTTCCAAATTAGGCAATCTAGTCTATACTTGTTTGTTGTGCGCATAACATAGTAATTCTAGGCTAATAACCGGAATAAGAACACATAACGTTTTCAAAATCGGATATCATGGTTAGTAGAGGCCGGTCTTCGGACCGGGCGAAAGGGGGTGCTCATAGCTGACCTTCCCCGATCGTACCCAAGCTCCCGAGCCAAGACAACTTTGGTTATGACGGACACGTGGCCTTCGGCACCGAGTCAGGGTTTCCTAAATTTCCCATTTTAAAAATATTTAGGTGGCGACTCTGTATCTGGCAAAGCAGTCCATGTTTGGCACTTCTTTTCAAAATCTGTTTTTTTTCTCAAGACGATTTGCCAGAGTTGGACTCTTTGGTTCATGATTTAGAACCGACACAAAATCGAGTCCGAACTGTAACCCGTTGAGGTCCCTCGTAGGCATGTTACAGTTTCTGGCGACTCTGCTGGGGAGTTTAGAGAGCTTGACTCGAACTCGTGATATCCTATTTTGATTCCATTTATGTGTTTCTTTGCATTGCATGTGCATTGGTGCGCCTAGGACACCGTGTTGGCCATCTGCTATTCCTGAGCGGTTTGCTGGAGGCTTGTCTTGTCAAGGCATGACCATAAGGCTGACCGGTTGCGGGCTCTGCCAGTATGGGAACACAAACCCCGGTTTTACCGGGGCACCCCTTTTGACCATTCGACCTAGTGCATATTCGGATCCATAGTGACCATTCCAAACTAGGACAGGTTGCTTACCCGATACAGGTTGTTTGAAGCCGCTGCGTGCGTAGTGAAACCCTAGCAGTTAGAGTATATTGGCTCTCTCTTACCTGCTATGTGCTTTTTAGAGTATATCTCTGCAGGGAACGCATATATCAGTTTGTAAGTTTGAGCATCAGGCCCGAGGGCACTAGTATCAGTGTTGTTGAGAATCAGTTATGTCTGCGGGTATCAGTTCAGTTTTGAACAGTGATTCTGGGGAGCAGTGATCAGTAGTAGAGCGCAGTTGTTCGGCTACACCCGTGTCTGATCTGTTTGGGGCTGAAATACTGCTTGTTTTTCCGTTTCAGTTCAGAGATTCAGAGAATTGATCCAGAACAGCTAGTGTCTTCTCCTTGCTGAGGCAGGACTTAGCATGACGCAGAATTCAGAAGAGATCGTGGTCATGACGGCCGTGTTGGATCAAGGAATCACCCTACACAGTGAGACTACTATTGATATGCCGCATCCACCCAGATCGCCGGCCGCGCACCCAGTTTGGGCCCCTCAGCTATATCAGGCTCGCGAGCCTACTACATTTGAACTAATGGGAATGATAGGTGATCTTCAAAGATCCATGGCGGATCTCGCCTATGGAATGTCAGCTTCACCGCCAGCCACACCGTATGCCGGGAGCTTTGTACCCCAGGAGCCCCCGCTGTTGGGCGAATTGTTATTGAACTTAGTCAACCAGAGATGGCCTCCAGTTACAACAATGACATGTCAACACCAACTCAATCCTAGATCAGGCTGAGGCCCGAGACAAAGGTAAAATGAAGACAGATGCCGACCCTATCGAACAATTGCTGTGGGCAGTAGAGGCTTTGAAAGCCAGGGGGATGAACAAGCAACAGATATCTGCAGTTGTGACAAAAGCTGTGGAGCACGCTTTCCCCACTCCGCCTGAGGGCAGTTCCAGTCAATCAGAGAACCGGGATAGGCCCCGTCATGCCAAAACAGTTCTTCCCGCTCCCAACCCTGCATCCGGAAAGGATCAGAAATCCAAGGCCGCACCCGCCGATCCGTTCGCTAGTGCATCTAGCAAGAGTGCTCAGGCTCCAAAGTACCTACCTCGAGGGCGCCGAGTCTTCCATCCTCTCTACATGCCTTTGTCTAGGGCACTTTTGATTTTGGCCAAAAAGGGGCATCTTACACCTCTTGAGCCCCGACCCCTCCCGAAGAATCTCCCTGCTACGCATGATCCTACTCAGTACTGTGCGTACCACCAGCAGACAGGCCACCCCACTGACAATTGCTTCCGCCTCCGTCATGAGGTGCAGGATTTGATTGACAACGAGGTTATCCTCCCGCCTACCTCGGCCAAGTCAGTCACTACAGAGTTCTTGGATTTTGAGGATACCGATAGTGCAAGCATGTAATCAGGAAGTGAACCACCTGCGGGCGACACTTGGCGTATTTTTGATGTGGCGTCTGGCACGCATTTTTAAGCATCTACGATCACTAGTTTTGTAAATTCTGGCTTGAGTGTCGAGTCGGTCTTGTTTTTTGAGTCTGTCTCATTGTTTTGAGTCAGTCCTTTTTGCTCACGGGTCTGTCTTGTTGTAACGAGTCAGTCCCCTTGTATAGAGTGTCAGGTGATTTCGGGGTTGTTGCCTCGACCCGTTTTGCCATTATCCTTTTTGTTTTTGCTTTTTGAGTCTGTTGCTGCCGAGGAGCCAGCTATACCAATAAACTTGAATGAAACAGCCGTGGCTATCACGTTCCGTACTTGTTGCTATTTGAGTCAGCCATGCCAGAGTATGTGAATGGAACGACAGTACATACCACCTACTCTCTTGTGCCTTGAACATCGTTATAATGACCTAAGCTTTTCGTAAAACCCTTTTCGAACACTGCGGTGAGAAAACGAAGAGGAATGAATTCCTCGGGTTTTGCAAAATTTTGATCATTGAGGGAAAGAGAGGTGTGCTAAGCTTTTCATGAATGAAATCATGCTTGTCGGCGTGAGTACTGAGAAGGATCCTGGTTCGATCCGGACTGGTTCCACACTATCTTCTGCGCGAGCGATTCGTCGCTTTCTTAAAAACTTTCAAAAACAAAATGTTTCGCGCAGTCTTGCGAAGACCTGTGTGGAATCGCTCTTGAGATTATGCAGCCCAGGATCGCTCTCAGCCTCAAGATTCAATTTATCTGTTGCAAACTGGAATCCGTTCAAAACATTCAACAGTGCCATGAAACGCCTGCGTGGCCCATTTCGAGGCAGCCCTCGAGCAAGAGGCGTCAAAGTCAGATCAAGGAGATCAGATCCCACCAAGCAAGGCTCGTGAAGCAACCGTGATGGACTTTTCTGCAAATCAACACAACAGTCATTCTCCGGGATACAGAAAGGCCTCAATCTCAAAACCATTTGGCATGGGCTTGCTACACTTTTACCCTTTGAGCGGCTCGCTGGGCTGAAAACCCGGAAGGGCGACCCAGGCAAAAGTTAGAGCAAAGAAAAAAAAGAAATAAAAAGAAAAATACAAAAAAAGAAGCGAAGAAAAAAAGAAAATACAAAAAAATAATAGCAAAAGAAACAAAATAAAAGAAGAAAAGAAAAGAATTGAAAAGAAAAGAAAAACAGAAGCTCGCAAGGTCGAAAACCCGCATTGGGCACCTTGGCAAAAGTTAGAGCCTAAACAGTGAAGGTTAAAATACCCGAGTGTACCTTAACCGGAACTACGTAAGGCTTGATTCCTATGTTTGGGATACGTAGGCAACTTCATCCTGAAGTCCAGCCCCCAACGCTTCCATAGCGTCTCAATCCATGTCATGGTTTTGATCACTTGTGCCTTCTCCGAATCCGATGTCTCGTTTGCAGCAACCTGGAACTACGTGACCAACTTCCTCTTGAAGTCCAACCACCAACACGTTCCAGGTGACTGTGTCCATATATTGATTCAAACCGTCTTCGTCTCCTCTGCGTCCGAGGGTCCGATTGTCATCAACGAGGACTGGCTTACAGCATGCCGCGGCATCATCCAAACAAGGGGCAACTTTCCATTGCCATGCATTGCCATAAGTTGCCCTGAGTTGTTGTCCAAACCAGGGGCAACTTTCCGTTGCCGTATCCCCCCTTTAAGCCAGGGGCAATTTTCCGTTGCCTCCGATCCGAGGTTGTGCATCTCGAGAGTAAGTTTCGTGCTCGTTGGGCATTGACTGTTTGCAAAAATAGTTTTTGAAAATTTTTACTAAGGTTGACTATTTTCTCGAAAACTATTCATTTTCCAAAATTGGACCATGTTTGGACCCAAAAGGAGAATTTTCAGTGCTCACAGCCTGATTCGCATGATTTTCAAATCAAAAATCGAATAAATATGTTAATCCAACTCTCATTTTGGTCAAAACTTGTTTTAGGAAGAAAACAAAAAAAATGGTCAAAGTGACGAACTAGGGGCACAATTGAGTCAGGTCTTCTGTCTCTCCCCGTCAACACACTCGCCAGAAAGGCACCCTATCTACCAGAAGAAGCGGCTGCAAGCTAGCTGTATCGGGCACGAGCCCACAACCTCTCGTTTACCCATCAACCATACCTGGGGAGGGATGAAAAATGAGAGATTAAAGAATAGAGAGGTGTAAGCAGAGAGAGAAGTGAGCAAGAGGTTTTGAGAGAAAAACTGAGCCTGAGGGCCGAGTGATGTGAGTATCACAAATCAGAAAGGGTGGGAAATAATACCCGGCGGAATTAGCTCCTCAAGATTTAAGGTCTTTTTGTAAACGTGTCCGTGTGTCGTGTCTTTTGATTTGTCAGTCTCGATTTTGAGCTTTAAGTCTTTTCCGAGTGTGTTTCGTTGTGTTCACGTCGCGTACCTTTTGTTTCTTTGTTTGAGTCCCTCCACTGTGTTCTGTGGTAGGCTCGATACCCCGGTTGAAAACCCTTCTTTATTTCAAAAAATCGTTTGTGTTCAGGATGCTGTGCCATTCTCTACATTCGTGCAAAGCAAGAGAAGGAAAAGGAAAATTTGGGACATCCGAGTGTGTTTCAACTTCAACTGTTTCAGTCTTTGTGGCTCGTCTTGATCAGATTGGTTTATTTGTTCAGGGTTTGCTGTGTACAGAATGAACCGAGTGCTGTATTATGGGCTGTATACAGATCAATCCCCAGTAGAGTATGGGCTGTGTATTTAGTTCAAGCAGTGATTTGTATGAATTGTTTGCCGTTAGTTGGTTAGTTATCTGATTATTACAGTGCAAGTGCTCAATTTTCAGACAACAGATCAATATCATTTACATTTGAGGTGTAATATGACGCAATACAGTACAAAGTATGAAATGTGCAGATATAAAACACTCTTTTCAGACAAAAAGTTTGTTTCATTTCATAATCTTTTCAAGTACATAAATTTTGGAAAACAAAATCTGCCTGTGGCAGTACAAAAGTACCCTAACTACTAACAAAAAGGGAAAAATGCAAAAAGAAGAAAAACAGCAAAGTCTGTATCAAATGTCAAAAATGCCCCCGGGGCTATCAATCTGTTCTGGTCCTCTTCCTGGACGAAGGTCCAGGAGCGTCATCAACAGGGGCACCACCAGGAGTATCGTCGTCTGAGCTTGAGCCCGAGCTGTCCCCGGTCTCCTCCTCCGACGACTCCGCCTCCGCCTTTGTCTCTGCCTCAGACTCGTCATCTGGAACTGGAGCCCGCGAGCTGCTCCCGACATGAGTGCGCCCCCCTTTGGTGCGGGGATATACTCTGCCATCCCGGGTAGAAATGGGAGGTCCAGCCGGAGCGCCACCCACCGGGGGAATCTAGAAGGGAGGCTGAAAAAGCATGAAAGGCAAATGCATCAGAATACTGTGAGCAGTTTATCAGTGCAGAATGCGATGTATGAGTACAATGTGTGGGTGCCGTGAGCAGTTTATCAGTACAGAATGCAGTGTATGAGTACAGTGTGTGAGTGCCGTGAGCAGTTTATCAGTGCAGAATGCAGTGTATGAGTACAGTGTATGTATGCTATGAGCAGCAAATCAGTGCAGGGTGCAGTATGTAAGTACAGTGTATCAGATGCAGTGAGCAGTTTATCAGATGTTGTGTCGTGCATCAGATTATGTCAAGCAGTTTGTGTATGGTTTGAGACTGTGGTCGGAAAGAACATACCGAAATACTGTAAAGGGCTAGGAGGTCGAAGGTCCGCTGTAGCATCCCCATCATGGAGGCATTCATCCCCAATGACTGCCGGGTGTACTCGGAAGACGCCTGCGAAAGTTTCAGATGCATCAGTATTCTGTGGAATATCAAATAAACTGAAATGAAATAACTGTACAAGAACGCAGTAATACATACCGGAGGTAAGTCGGGGACACCGACAAACTCGTGATCAGCCGGCGGAGGAGCAAAAGGGATCTGATAGGTCACCCCACCCTGCCCTCGGAAAGTCAATGAAGCGGGCAGAGCAGGCCAACCGGTCCCTCGCCCTCGCTGAGCTCCGCCCCTGCCACGGACTCGAGCTCTCCTCGACACTCCCACTCCAGCCGCTGGCGCCGCTGGTCTCTCTCTCTCTGCTCGGCGGCCGCCGCTCAGAGGTCGCATGATGAAGGTCCGGACGCACTCCAAGTAATCGCCCTCGCCTCTGAAATCGTCTGCCTCCCAGCCAATGGTGTAGTCCGCCATCTGCTCGGCAGTGAATCGCTCGGTATCCCTCATGTGCTCAAGAGGGTGCACCGGGACTATCTGCTCAGGCAAGCCCAGGGTCTAGCGCAGGAAACGCTCGCCCAGGTACCAAGCCCGACAGACCGGGCCCTCCAGCAGAATCCGAAAACGCGAGGTCTCACCGGCACCGGCAAACCGATCCCGCACCACGGCTGGCAAAGGAGCCCAAGGCTGCCAAGTGATCTGAAATTGAAATGCAGTTTGTTATCTACTGTTATTGAAATATGCAGTGGAAAGGCGAAGCTTAAATGAACTGCAAGTAAAACATACCTCTGCGGGGGTGATGGTGTCGAAGAAGCGGCGGAAGAAGCTAAATGTCTCTCGGGGCCGCCGCGTGCATCTCCCATCGAAGCGGCGCGAGAAGGGAACGACCAGAGGAGTCTCCGTCTCTGGCACCGGCTCCAGTCTGGGAAAGTAGGCGTAGACCCACAACTGCAGAGCAAATACCAGTATGATTATTAGATAAAGCAGAAACGCAGAATAAAGCAGAAATAACGGAGCCGTGTATTGTGCAGTGTATTGTGCAGGGTGTACAGTGTGAGCAGTGTACAGTCAGTGTAAAGCAGAGTATGTGTGTGCCGTGTGTACAGTATACAGTCAGTGCGAAGCAAACTACAGAGTACAGTACAGAATGTAGAAAGTATAGAGCAGAAATGTAAAGCGGAGGAGAAGACGTACCTCCCAAACACGCCAGTAGCCCCCGAGCAACTGTCCGCTGCCACGGGAAGCTGAGCTCATATATCCATAGAGAGTGGCCAGAGCGGCGCCACCCCAGTCATAATGTAAGATGTCCCTGACGTCCACTAGTGCGCTGAGCAGGCAGAGAGGCACGGTGTTCTCCCGGTCGGCGAAAATGGTCGTCCCGAACAAGAACATAAGGAAGCCGCGTGCGTATCTCTCCACGACCTCCTGAGTCATCGGGGCTGCATCGACAAGAAAGGGCTGGACCCTGAACTGCACCTCAAACCAGGAGTACCGGACGAAGCTGGGACGCGCAAGAGGCGGTGTCGCGCCGAGCAAGTAGACCTGAGCCGCGGTCCACTCGTCCATGTCAATGTCAAAGGGGATCGGATCACCCCCTACCCCGATGCCTGTGAGCATCGAGAAATCATAAGGGGTCATCGTCATGTCCCCAGTCGCAGACAAATGAAATGAATCGGTGGTGTCCCACCACCTCTCCACCAGAGCGGCAAGGAGAGGTCTGCATGTAGTAAGCCTGGAGAGTCCTCTGCAGAATGCGCCAAAGCCAGCCTGGTCCACAATATGGCGAACTGCGTCGGGAAGCTCGGCGTACCACACACGAGCGACAGTGTTCCCATACCCGCGGATGGTATGGGAATCTCCCTGTTTTCAAACAAATAATTGCGAAGCAATATAAAATGTACAATTTTGAAGAAACAGTCAAAATCAGTGCAAATTTGGCATGCGTGCGTATTTTTAGATTCAAACAGATACCGGGTGCCGGTGTGCTTATAGTGAACTACAACGTGCGATGCGTCAGCGTGTTTGTGTGGTTCAGTGCAAATTTGGCATGAGTGCGTATTTTTAGATTCAAACAGATACCGGATGCCGGTGTGCTTACAGTGAACTACAACGTGTGATGCGTCAGCGTGTTTGTGTGGTTCAGTGCAAATTTGGCATGCGTGCGTATTTTCAGATTGAAACAGATGCCGGGTGCCGGTGTGCTTACAGTGAACTACAACGTGTGATGCGTCAGCGTGTTTGAGTGGTTCAGTGCAAATGTGGCATGCGTGCAAGTTTTTCAGATTCAAACAGGTACCGGGTGTCGGTGTTTGCAGTGAAATACGGTGTGTGCCGTGGTTTGAATGGTTCAAGGCTAGTGCAGTGTGTGCACGTGTGGGTCTTAAACAGATAATCAGTTGCAAACGCGTTTGTAATCAACTACAATATACTGTGTATCAGTGTATCGGAACTAAGCAGTTAACAAATGCAACCAGCTATGACAATTGGCAGTTAAACATTCTACATTGCAGAAAGTAAAGCAGTGAAAGAAGGTTACCTCGGAAGCGCCGGAGGATAGGTGGGAGGCAGGCTCGCGTAGCAAGAGCTCAGGGTCCAACGCCATGTCGAAGCTCCTGAACTGGCATAGTCCGTTGGGTGGCAGAACGTGAATCGCCGGCCGGTAGGTCGCCGGGTCGAACGGGCGCTCGCTCAAAGGGAGGAGCTCGACCTCGGGATCCATCTCGTGATCCGAGGGAGTCCCACCGCGCGGAATGTCGTCGGCCATATTGAAAATGATGAGAAAATGGTCGAGGAATGGAAATCGGGTCGGAATACGAAGAGTCAACCGAAAAGTCAACCCCCGAGAGGGTGAAAAATGGCCGGAAAGGTCGGGACGGGAAAAAGGCACGAAACTCGAGAGAAACTCGAGGGGAATGAGCCTCAAAAGGCGAAAATGGCAAAGGATGTGCCGAAATGAAATTTCAATCGGTCGAAAATGTTCGAAACGCGATAAACTTCGCGAATCAAACGATAGAACGGGTGTAAATCGCCAGAAAACGGAGGGATCAAGGAAGGAAAAAAGGCTCTAGAGAGAGAGGGAGGTGATTTTCGGCAAAGGAGAAGTGAGAAAATAGGGTTTAGAAACCCTATTTTAAAAGACCCGAGGTGAAAAGTCGAATCTGCCCCGACTCAGTAACTTTTTGCCGGTCGGCAACATTTTGTGCCGGCCGGCATAATATTGTGCCGATGGAATTGTTTTGTAGCCGGTGGACAGCCGGTGGTTTCCCCTCCCGGCCGGTGGTGTTCCCACAGCCTTGTTTAGGCCATATGAGTGGTTTTTGGTCTTCATAGCTCAAGAAAGTGCAAGAAAGTGTATCTCCGACGCTCAACCGGCCTCCGTTTTGACCTCGGACCGTGCTTCTGTGTGTGGCACTCAAATTCATGCAATGTTGTATCCTTTTGTATCCTTTTGCCTTTTACAAGACTCAAAAGTTACCCCGCGCGCGTTGCATGCATTCATCATGTTGTCTGGTGCGTTGCGTCGCGCCGTCATGCACATCCCTCATGCATTGTCATGCATGTTATTACAAGCGTTGTCATGCATTGTCATGCACCTCAATACATACGTCGCCTCGCACATCATTCGTGTTGTCGTTGCCTCGCACATCATTCGTGTTGTCGTGCATCTCCTTGTTTTGCATTATCATGCATTTCAAAAAAAAAAAAAAAAAACGTGCGTTGTCGCGCACTCGAGTTCATTTGCGTTGTTTTACATTTCGTGTGGCATGCGTGTCACACTTGCATTGTTTTATATTTCGTGTGGCATGCGTGTCACACTTGCATTGTTTTACATTTCGTGTGGCATGCGTGTCACACTTGCATTGTTTTATATTTCGTGTGGCATGCGTGTCACACTTGCATTGTTTTACATTTCGTGTGGCATGCGTGTCACACTTGCATTGTTTTATATTTCATGTGGCATGCGTGTCACACTTGCATTGTTTTATATTTCATGTGGCATGCGTGTCACACTTGCATTGTTTTATTTTCGTGTGGCATGCGTGTCACACTTGCATTGTTTTACATTTCGTGTGGCATGCGTGTCACACTTGCATTGTTTTATATTTCATGTGGCATGCGTGTCACACTTGCATTGTTTTATATTTCATGTGGCATGCGTGTCACACTTGCATTGTTTTATATTTCGTGTGGCATGCGTGTCACACTTGCATTGTTTTATATTTCGTGTGGCATGCGTGTCACACTTGCATTGTTTCACATTTCGTGTGGCATGCGTGTCACACTTGTATTGTTTTATATTTCGTGTGGCACGCGTGTCACACTTGCATCATTTTACATTTCGTGTGGCATGCGTGTCACACTTGCATCATTTTACATTCCTTGTGGCATGTGTGCCACACTTGCATCATCTTGCATTCCTTTGAGGCACGCGTACCTCATTGGCATCATTTTCCATTCCGTGTGGCATGTGTGTCACACTTACATCATTTTGCATTTTTATGGGGCATGCGTGTTTCATTTTTTTTCATTTGTTTCATTTGCATCATTTTCCATTTCGTGTGGCATGCGTGTCACATTTGCATCGTTTACCATTTATATCGGCACGTGTGCCTCCTCATCTCCATCGGCACGTGTGCCTCCTCATTTTCATTGGCACGTGTGCCCCATTTGCATTGGCACGTGTGCCTCATTTGCATTGGCACGTGTGCCCCATTCTCGTTGGCACGTGTGCCTCATTTGCATTGGCACGTGTGCCCCATTCTCATTGGCACGTGTGCCTCATTTGCATT
Organism: Camellia japonica; assembly: GCA_030407325.1. Taxonomy (NCBI): domain Eukaryota; kingdom Viridiplantae; phylum Streptophyta; class Magnoliopsida; order Ericales; family Theaceae; genus Camellia; species Camellia japonica. Next base: position 49,977,779 of record JAPPVO010000003.1, read on the forward strand.
GGCACGTGTGCCCCATTCTCATTTTCACCGGCACGTGTGCCTCCTCATTTTCATTGGCACGTGTGCCCCATTTGCATTGGCACATGTGCCTCATTTGCATTGGCACGTGTGCCCCATTCTCATTGGCACGTGTGGCTCATTTGCATTGGCACGTGTGCCCCATTCTCATCGGCACGTGTGCCTCCTCATTTTCACCGGCACGTGTGCCTCCTCATTTTCATTGGCACGTGTGCCCCATTTGCATTGGCACGTGTGCCTCATTTCCATCGGCACGTGTGCCTCCTCATTTCCATCGGCACGTGTGCCTCTCCATTTGCATTGGCACGTGTGCCTCATTCACATTGGCACGTGTGCCTCATTTCCATTGGCACGTGTGCCTCATTTGCATTGGCACGTGTGCCCCATTCTCATCGGCACGTGTGCCTCCCCATCTTCATCGGCATGCGTGCCTCATTTCCATTGGCACGTGTGCCTCACTTCCGTTGGCATGCGTGTCGTCTTATCTGCATTGGCATGCGTGTCTCGTTTGCATTGTCATGCATGCTACTAACGACATTGTACCTGTTAAGTTTGTTTTCTTTTCAGGCACGATATTGTATGTACGGTTCATTTGAGGCCGGTGCAACCGGACGAGACGCACAGGTATTGTATCCTCCGAGTGAGACGTATTGAGAATTGCATAATTCTCTTACATCCTTTCTGCATTGTAGTGTAGTCTGGTGTATGCTAGCTTAAAACGGTTGCATATGTGCTTCGTTACAGCTTCCTTTGTATGATCATAAGTTATGCTCGGCTTCTTGCATTTTCAATTGCATTTTGCCCCTGCCTTCGGGCGCATACCTTGTTTGTCTTGCATGTTTGTCCAAGTCTTCGGCCTTGTCAAAAATGGGTCGTCTCTGGGCTTTGACATTCACTCCCGTCATTGTTATGACTTTCGAGTTCTGTCAAAGAGGGGCAACTGTAGACACCCCATTTTTGACCGTCCTCAAGACTTGGACGTCACCGTTTGAACACTCGGTGATTATCCATGTTTGTGTTCGTTTGGAGTTCCCGGAGTCCTCGGCTACGCGCCCTGCCTCAGGATCTCCGAACTTGACCGTTTTGTGTCTGGTTTTGCACCAAGCACTTGTGTTTTGCCTTGAAGGGGGAGGGAATGCCTTATGAGGCATTCCCACACACCACCGGCAGTGGCTAAAGGCCACCGGCCGGAGTTTTATGCCATCGGCAATATATTGTGCCGGTCGGCACTATTTGTTGCCGGCCGGCAGCCAATTTTGTCAAAATGACATTTTTGGCCAGCCGACTACTGTTCAGCTGCTTTTTCAGATATTTTATTACAGCTGTCTGGCATTGGCTCCCCCTCCATACACGTGTATGGAGGGATGCCCCTCTTGGTTGCTTAACTTGTAAGCATTACAAGTTTGGCTCCTCTATAAGAGGAGCCCTTCAGGGTTGGCTTTTAAGTGAGAAAACAACTCAGAACAAGCTCTAGTTTTAGGGTTTGAGTTCCATTCATATCCTATCTCTATATCTCCCTTGTGTGTGTTCTAGGTGCTTTGTGTCTTACTATTGCACACAAACACCTAGTCTTTCACTTTTTCTTGGTTTCTTCAAGGACCAGAGCTTGTTCTTGAGGTCTTTGGTTGGATTTGAGCTCAAAGAAGCAACAATATCAACATTTGTGAAGAAGTTCTTAAAGGGTAAGAAACTAGTCACTTTTTACCCCTTTTTTGCATCCTATTTCTACCTATCTTAGATCTGTTTTTGTGTTTGGTGTATAACATAAAATAGTTCTATTTTTAGGCCCTCTTGATAGTTTATTAAGAGTGTTTTGTGCTTTGGGGAAGTTTGACCCCTCTTAGGCCTTGCAAGGCCCTTGTTTTGTGCCATTTTGTGCAAGTTTCGAGACTTTGGTGTTTGGGCCTCTTCACCACTGAAATCTTGAGGGATTTCAGTGGTGGGGATGGTGCCTTGAAGTCTCCAAAAGGGGAGGGCCACCCCCTCTCCTTGTTGTCCTTGAAAGGGACCATTTTTGGCCTCTTGAGGGAGCCTATGTTAGAGTGTGTGTTGATCATGTCTAGGCTACATTTCATGCTTATTATGCCATAATATAATCATGTCGTGTGTTGGTTTTGGTACACCATGCATGCTTAGCATACCTACCATGTAATGCCTTGTAATTGCCTTAATATGCCTTAGGTTGTTAGCCTTTGTTCGAGCATGTTTTAGGCTTAGCCTTGTGAATGTTTTGTGCTTATTTTGCCATGCTTTAGGTCTGTCCATAGTTTTTTGGATCGATTTTGGCATGCTTAGTATAGCTCCTTTGCATTTGTGGCTTGTCGGGCTTGTATGCCTCAAGTATGTGAATGTGTAGCATGTGTTGATTGCATCATTTTGGTGGTTTGGAACCATCCAACATGTAATTTCAGTCCCTTTGGCATGCTCATATGCTTCCCTTAGTTGCCTCTTTGTTGCTTTGAGAGCATGTGTTGTATGCCCTATGTTTTGACCATTGTGCATGCCTTTGAATGTGAACCACTTAGATGCCATCTAAGTAGTCCTTTGGCCTTGTTTTAACATGCTAAAAATCTGTTTTTAGTTGTTTAATGCATGCCATGTTTGTTATGCTAAATGTGCTTCAAAGCTTCATGACTTGCCTCAAGTGCTTGGACCATGTTTGCATGCTTTTGTTTGTCTTGTTTGAGTTGGTTTGGCACCTCTTCTAACATGATTTCAGAGCTTAACTCGCATGCTAATTGTTCATATTTGTGCCCTTTTAAATGTGTTTAAAAGTTGCCCCATTATGCTTTAAGTATTGGACCATGAGTGCTCGCATGTGTGTGTGCATTTTGGCCTTCATTTCCTTGGTTTTGGCTACTGATTTTGGGCCTATTTGGAGTTGCCTAAGTCATGTTTAAGTCCACCCCTTTGCTCGGTTTGCATGCTTGCCTTGTATGTGTGTTTGCATACTAGCATTCTTGTTTGCATCCCATGTTGCATACTAGTTGACATGCTTAGGATTGCGCACATAGACATGCATGCCTTGTTCCTTGATCTAGTGATAGGAATTGGGCCCCTTTATTTGTTTGGTTTGCATGCATTTGACATTGAAAGTGCACACTCGATTCTTTAGGCCATTATGCATGAAAATGCGTGATTGGTGGCCCGAGAATCGAGGCACATCCTCCCTTGGATCATTAACATGATAGGGAATGTGATTGGTGCATACATAGCTTGAAAAGCATTGCCATGCAAGATTTTGCCCTCTGCTGCTGTGAGTTGCAGGTTCTGCAGGAACTTATTGCCGGCCGGCAGTATTTAGTGCCGACCGGCAGTCAATCGATGGCCGGTGGATCTATTTTGTGCCGATGGCCACATCCTAGTGCCGGTGGTCACTTCCTCCAGCCGGTGGTGATTCCCAGTATCCAGAGAGGCATCCTTGAGACTTTGGCAGTTTTCAGAGGAGCAAAGCAGGGAAAACAGAGGCAGACTATGCATGGCAGTGCGATTCCGAGCAAGTCCCGAGCATGCGCTGCATCTGACCCGCTTCCCGAGGGCTTTACTGTTTTAATTAGATTGATTAATTTGTTTGGTTAATTTAATTAATTTGTAATATTTAATTAGCTTGCGTAGTTAATTAATTTGTATTATTTATTTGTCCCTCCGAGCGAGGGCAAATCTGTAATAAGTGTGGTGCGTGTGTGTGCATGTCTTCCAATCCCCACTTCTTTCTTCCCTTTTATTTACCTGCTTACGATGGTAGATTGGGGCATATTTAAATTAGCATACAGTATGATAACATGCGTGCATCCATACATTTGTCTTACATGCACCGGGCTCGGTACATCACGCTAACTGCATTGTATTTCAATTCCCAAATTGAATATTTGTTACTTGTAGCATTTCACATGCCATGTTTAGGATGGTCGAGCCTGTCTAGATCACATTTTGCTTGTGTTGCATTAGCCATTTAACATGAACTAGGACATGCATGTTTGCTAACTAGTTTATTGTTTTGGCATGGAGTACGATGTAAGTATTTTCGCTTTAGCATATCGCATGCGTGTGAATGTTGCCATGACAGTATGCTTACCATGTGGCTTAGTGCTTATATGAGATAAACTGTTTGAATGCCTGTGGGTGAAGGTTGGATTGCTTGAGTTGGAAAAACTCGTTGAAATCCGTGTTTTAGCCTACTTGCGAGTAGCAAACTCCAAAGCACTTTCAAAACAAACGGATATGCAATGCTTATTTCCAAATTAGGCAATCTAGTCTATACTTGTTTGTTGTGCGCATAACATAGTAATTCTAGGCTAATAACCGGAATAAGAACACATAACGTTTTCAAAATCGGATATCATGGTTAGTAGAGGCCGGTCTTCGGACCGGGCGAAAGGGGGTGCTCATAGCTGACCTTCCCCGATCGTACCCAAACTCCCGAGCCAAGACAACTTTGGTTATGACGGACACGTGGCCTTCGGCACCGAGTCAGGGTTTCCTAAATTCCCATTTTAAAAATATTTAGGTGGCGACTCTGTATCTGGCAAAGCAGTCCATGTTTGGCACTTCTTTTCAAAATCTGTTTTTTTTCTCAAGACGATTTGCCAGAGTTGGACTCTTTGGTTCATGATTTAGAACCGACACAAAATCGAGTCCGAACTGTAACCCGTTGAGGTCCCTCGTGGGCATGTTACAGTTTCTGGCGACTCTGCTGGGGAGTTTAGAGAGCTTGACTCGAACTCGTGATATCCTATTTTGATTCCATTTATGTGTTTCTTTGCATTGCATGTGCATTGGTGCGCCTAGGACACCGTGTTGGCCATCTGCTATTCCTGAGCGGTTTGCTGGAGGCTTGTCTTGTCAAGGCATGACCATAAGGCTGACCGGTTGCGGCTCTGCCAGTATGGGAACACAACCCCGGTTTTACCGGGCACCCCTTTTGACCATTCGACCTAGTGCATATTCGGATCCATAGTGACCATTCCAAACTAGGACAGGTTGCTTACCCGATACAGGTTGTTTGAAGCCGCTGCGTGCGTAGTGAAACCCTAGCAGTTAGAGTATATTGGCTCTCTCTTACCTGCTATGTGCTTTTTAGAGTATATCTCTGCAGGGAACGCATATATCAGTTTGTAAGTTTGAGCATCAGGCCCGAGGGCACTAGTATCAGTGTTGTTGAGAATCAGTTATGTCTGCGGGTATCAGTTCAGTTTTGAACAGTGATTCTGGGGAGCAGTGATCAGTAGTAGAGCGCAGTTGTTCGGCTACACCCGTGTCTGATCTGTTTGGGGCTGAAATACTGCTTGTTTTTCCGTTTCAGTTCAGAGATTCAGAGAATTGATCCAGAACAGCTAGTGTCTTCTCCTTGCTGAGGCAGGACTTAGCATGACGCAGAATTCAGAAGAGATCGTGGTCATGACGGCCGTGTTGGATCAAGGAATCACCCTACACAGTGAGACTACTATTGATATGCCGCATCCACCCAGATCGCCGCCGCGCACCCAGTTTGGGCCCCTCAGCTATATCAGGCTCGCGAGCCTACTACATTTGAACTAATGGGAATGATAGGTGATCTTCAAAGATCCATGGCGGATCTCGCCTATGGAATGTCAGCTTCACCGCCAGCCACACCGTATGCCGGGAGCTTTGTACCCCAGGAGCCCCCGCTGTTGGGCCGAATTGTTATTGAACTTAGTCAACCAGAGATGGCCTCCAGTTACAACAATGACATGTCAACACCAACTCAAATCCTAGATCAGGCTGAGGCCCGAGACAAAGGTAAAATGAAGACAGATGCCGACCCTATCGAACAATTGCTGTGGGCAGTAGAGGCTTTGAAAGCCAGGGGGATGAACAAGCAACAGATATCTGCAGTTGTGACAAAAGCTGTGGAGCACGCTTTCCCCACTCCGCCTGAGGGCAGTTCCAGTCAATCAGAGAACCGGGATAGGCCCCGTCATGCCAAAACAGTTCTTCCGCTCCCAACCCTGCATCCGGAAAGGATCAGAAATCCAAGGCCGCACCCGCCGATCCGTTCGCTAGTGCATCTAGCAAGAGTGCTCAGGCTCCAAAGTACCTACCTCGAGGGCGCCGAGTCTTCCATCCTCTCTACATGCCTTTGTCTAGGGCACTTTTGATTTTGGCCAAAAAGGGGCATCTTACACCTCTTGAGCCCCGACCCCTCCCGAAGAATCTCCCTGCTACGCATGATCCTACTCAGTACTGTGCGTACCACCAGCAGACAGGCCACCCCACTGACAATTGCTTCCGCCTCCGTCATGAGGTGCAGGATTTGATTGACAACGAGGTTATCCTCCCGCCTACCTCGGCCAAGTCAGTCACTACAGAGTTCTTGGATTTTGAGGATACCGATAGTGCAAGCATGTAATCAGGAAGTGAACCACCTGCGGGCGACACTTGGCGTATTTTTGATGTGGCGTCTGGCACGCATTTTTAAGCATCTACGATCACTAGTTTTGTAAATTCTGGCTTGAGTGTCGAGTCGGTCTTTGTTTTTTGAGTCTGTCTCATTGTTTTGAGTCAGTCCTTTTTGCTCACGGGTCTGTCTTGTTGTAACGAGTCAGTCCCCTTTGTATAGAGTGTCAGGTGATTTCGGGGTTGTTGCCTCGAACACCGTTTTGCCATTATCCTTTTGTTTTTGCTTTTTGAGTCTGTTGCTGCCGAGGAGCCAGCTATACCAATAAACTTGAATGAAACAGCCGTGGCTATCACGTTCCGTACTTGTTGCTATTTGAGTCAGCCATGCCAGAGTATGTGAATGGAACGACAGTACATACCACCTACTCTCTTGTGCCTTGAACATCGTTATAATGACCTAAGCTTTTCGTAAAACCCTTTTCGAACACTGCGGTGAGAAAAACGAAGAGGAATGAATTCCTCGGGTTTTGCAAAATTTTGATCATTTTGAGGGAAAGAGAGGTGTGCTAAGCTTTTCATGAATGAAATCATGCTTGTCGGCGTGAGTACTGAGAAGGATCCTGGTTCGATCCGGACTGGTTCCACACTATCTTCTGCGCGAGCGATTCGTCGCTTTCTTAAAAACTTTCAAAAACAAAATGTTTCGCGCAGTCTTGCGAAGACCTGTGTGGAATCGCTCTTGAGATTATGCGAAGACACGTGTTCCAAACCAGGGTTCACACTCAAGCATAAAAACACACCTCACAGTATTTTTGCAGAGGAGCCAAAGTACTGAGAATGTGGAAATGCCGCTCGAGCGTAACTTTTCACATTCGAGCAGGAAGACCAAAAACAAAGGAAAACTTACAACTCGATAAACCCAAGCTTGTTCGCGGAATTGGCAATATGTAGGGTCCTAACAATCTCCCCCTTTGTCAATTGCTAAACAAAACTTTCTAACAATTTTTTCCTAAAAATACATGCACTGGACACACTAACTAAAGCAAACCAAATAGGTCAAATTGAGGTAGCAACACCAAGAAAAAACCAAACCGCCTATTTTGAAAACATCACACAAACCAAAACTATGAAAATATAAAATGAACATATAGAGGTAAGAAAAATTGCCAAATATGAATAACCAAAGCTGGCTATTCCAAAAGTCCAAACATATCCCAATATCCATGTTCATGTGTTAGCGAAACCAAAAGTCTAATGTCTAGCAACAAAACAAATCCTAGTCATCATGCAAAACAAACCCAAAAAAAAAACAACCAAACAAAGCTACTCTCCCTTTTTGTCCGGGAGACAAGCATAACAAAAAGAACATAAGAAAAACAGGAATAGAAACTGTGCAAAGAAAAAATATACTATCTAAGGAGAGAGAAACAGGTATCAAAGATCCGGTGGCGGCAGAGGATGCTGTAGCTGAAGCAAAGTCAAGATCTGAGCAATCTACTGAGAAAACTAAGCAACACTCCTCAATGCGACTGGAAGAGGCCTCCAAGGCAGTGAGCTGGGCATCGGTGGAGGTCTCAAGATTAATAAGCCGAGCATCAAAGATATCCATCCAGCCCTCCAAGCGATCAAAACTGGAAACCATAGCCTGCTCAAACTGACATAGCTGGTCTCTGATAGAACGAGTCGGATGAGGTTGCTCCCCCTCACTTGTAGCAACAACATCAAACTCTGCTTCCTCAGCCAGAGGATCATCACTTGCACCAGAACCACCCACCCCAGAAGGACCTCCATTGACATGTGACTGACTCTGGCAGATGGTCTTTTTGGTGAACGATCGGGTAGGAAAGGCAAACTAGTCCTCTTCAAAAGTAGGAACCTCAAGTTTAGACAATAGACGGTTGATTAGACAACCATACGGTAACCCTAACTTCATGTTTCCTATAACAGCGATCATCTTGCGATGGATAAGAGTGGCAAGATTGATGGAGAGATGGCGAGCTATGCAGAAGAGAACAAAACCTTGTTCTTGATTGATTTCAGAACAATGAGTGGTGATTATGATATTTGCACAGACAATGAGATTAAGCAAACGGAACTGGGAAAGGAGCTCATTTTGTTTTATCAAGGCTCCCTTGAGCCAAGGACGGGATGTTCCACACAATGCAATGGCCACCTCGTTGAAATCACACATGGGTCAGACAGGGAAGGGATAGTGATAGGGAAAGACTTGGCCAATGCCTAATAGCTCACGAATAAGGTCAGAGGAAATGGTGATGGACTTAGACCTAACCCAGGTAGTGAAAGAAGGTCCAATATCATCAATGCCCTCGATGTTACAATAAAACTCCCGGACCTAGTCAAGATTTTGACGATCGGAGAAAGAGAGAACCAAGTCACCCCCCAATGGATCAAACAAAGGCCAGATGGGAATGGACTCAAATGTAGTGGGTTGCATATTGCGTTCTAAGTGAACAGGGAAACGGTCAGAGTTATAAGCAGGGCAGTTGGCCATAAACTTACGGCATTTGGAAGTGGACACAGCTAAACCAAAAGACAAACCCAATGACAACCACACCCCCAAACCAAAACAAGAACCAAAACCATTAGGCACAAAAAAAAGCATTAGTGGCAAAGTCTAAATATACAAGATTCAAAATGCCAAAAGAAGTTATCAAACCAGTAGAATCAAACCCCAAAAATAAATCAACAATTGAGATCATAGTGCACAACAGGAGCATAATAAAATGCAAACCCAAAAGCTATAAGTTACCAATATCCTAATATAGCATGAGGCATAGTACCAAATACAGAACACAAGAATTCCAATAAGAACCAAAACCAATTAGTGATCAAAACCAAAACTAACAACACCAAAAAATAAATAAATCAGAAAATAAAGCCAATGACCAATCCTATCGCAAACCCAAGCAGAACCAAGAGAAACACGAAAACTATTTAGGCCTACGGTGGAAGTGTGTGAGCAAGGGAAAAACCAAAAACAAACAAAAACCAAACTACCCCACCCAAGTCTCAAGACAGATAAGAATAGAGAGAGACAAACTAAAAAAAATAAAACAAACCAAAAAGAATAGCAAGAAAACGAAGGAAGACATACCAGAGGCAAAATGGACAACTGGAGGGAGAGAAGAGCACACACGGAACAGGGAGACCAAGAGAAAGTCGCGGAGAATGAGAGTGCAAGAGAAGCCCTAAGAGAGAGACGACATAATTTAGGGAAAATAGACTGAAAGGTTAAGGGCTAGGTTTAAAAAGAAATGCAATCTGCTCGAGCGAGAATTTGGAAGCTTGAGCGTGCTTCTTTACGTGCGTGGCTTCGCTCGAGCGAACATTTATGCGCTCGAGCGCAAAAAACAAGCCTGTAGAATCTCATGCAATTTGCAAAAATGATGGAAGAGTGAAATCTCCGCTCGAGCGCTAGATTTGACGCTTGAGCAGGTAAGAAAAAACAACAAAACCAAACAAACACCCTTCTAAGCAAATAAAAGCAACTAACATTGACAAGTGGGACCTAAAACAAGAAATGATTTGAACAATAGCAAGAATGTGATACTAAGATAAGATAATCCACAAACCATGAAGCCTGCAACCTTGCAATTTTGACAATATGAAGCACAATATTCATGAGCAAAATAGATAAATATTGATAAATGAGCATAAGCTACATAGGAAAGCACAACTCAAAGACAAACATGAGAGCTCACAAAATGAGTGTGTGTGTGTGTGTGTGTGTGTGTGTCTGTGTGTGTGTGTGTGTCTGTGTGTGTGTGCAATCCTTGAGAGGCCACAGAGCTAGAGTTAATCCTCGTAGTAATCGGATGGCTGGACTTCCAGCAAGAGTTACTAAACATCACTAAGAAAAGTTAAACCACTAGACATCAAGGGATATTTGTTGAGTAAAAACGAAGGCTCCTCCTCAATCAATGAGTCCCTATTTTTTATGTTATTTTTTTAATTTGATTTTTGACTTTTCTTCTTGTGGGCACTCACGAGTGGCATGCACGCTCAAGAGTTTGGAGACCAAACCAGAGAAGCATGAAAACAATAAGGATGACCTGGTTGGTGCCTCTGACTTAGCCTTTTCCTAATGCCCGGACTTCAATGAACTGAGGAAGGAACCGTAAAAGTGAAAAAAAGACTCAACATCACCCATGATATGCCAGTATAGGTCAATTCCTCTAAAAATGTATACGAGACACTATTAGAGGTCCATAGAGAACTTTGATCACTTGTGCGAAAACCCCTGCAACAGTTTATCTCAATGATGTGTACAGAATGAGATCATAAAGTCAATGAGTATAAGCATTTAGAATGAGCTATGAACAAAGAACCATGAAATCTTACAAGCAGCATGAGAGGTGGTTATATGAGTCTAAATGCAGAGATGACCGAAATCAACGACAATGAGATTATAGCATCCAAGAACACATAAAGCCAATCACTCTCACCCACTCAAGTAACAGGTAACACCCTAGTGACTGAGCACTACACCCAAGGCCTTTCTAAGGAACTCAAACCTAAGAAGATCAAGGGGTTTTGTAAAAATATCAGCTTTTTGATGCTCAGTGGGTACATGTTCAAGAACAATAAGGCCCTCCTCCACTAACTCTCGAATGAAATGATGACGAATGTCAATGTGTTTGGTGCTAGAGTGTTGGACAGGATTTTTAGAAATGTTAATAGCACTTGTGTTATCATAGAAAAGGGTGAGAGTGTTCTGGTCTATACCATAATCATGAAGCATTTGCTTCATCCACAACATTTGTGCACAACAACTCCTTGCGGCAATGTACTTAGCCTCAGTGGTCGAAAGGAAAATGGCATTTTGCTTTTTGCTATGCCAGGCAACCAAATTATTCCCAAAGTAAAAACACCCTTCGGATGTGCTCTTACGATCATCAGCACACCTTATCTAGTCAGCATCAGAAAAACCAGTGATTTCAGCGGTAGTGTCTGTCATGAACCAAATGCCATACCCCAATGTCCCATTAGCATACTTAATGATACGTTTGACTACAAGCAGATGAAACTTTTTAGGACAAGCTTGGTAACGGACACAAACACCTACACTAAATTTAATGTCAGGATGACTGGCTGTGAGGTACAAGAGACTCCCTATCATACTCCTATTAAGGGTAAGATCAACATCAATACCAGAGGAACCTTTGGAAAGTTGAAGGCTAGTGCTCATGAGAGTGCAAACATGTTTGGCTGACTCTAGACCAAACTTAGACACAAGGTTTTTGGCATACTTGGTTTGAGAAACAAACATACCCGAAGGAGATTGTTTAATTTGAAGACCCAAGAAGTGAGACAACTCCCCCATCATGCTCATTTTAAACTCATGTGTCATGCAATCCGAGAAATATTTCACAAGAAAATCAGTAGTGGATCCAAACACAATATCATCAACGTAAATCTAAGCAACAAGTATATGAGACTTGGTATGTTTCACAAATAAGGTCTTGTCCACACTACCCCTTTGAAAATCATTATCAAGTAGAAAGGTAGTAAGTCTATCATACCAAGCTCGAGGGGCTTGTTTTAACCCATATAATGCCTTGTCTAACTTGTAGACATGGTGTGGACATTTTGGGTCCTCAAACCATTTTGATTGCTCAACATAAGCCTCTTCTTTCAAATACCCATTCAGAAAGGCACTTTTTACATCCATTTAGAACAATTTGAACCCAAGAAAGCATGTAACACCCAGTAAAATGCAAATAGATTCGAGATGTGCAACAGGGCAAACGTCTCATCATGATCAACACCCTTTACTTGAGTATACCCTTGAGCAACCAACCTCACTTTATTTCTAACCACAGTACCATTCTCATCAGATTTATTTTTAAAGATCCAGTTGGTACCTATCACATTCAAGTCTCTAGGTCTTGAAACAAGAGTCCAAACTTTGTTACGCTCAAATTGACCTAATTCTTCATGCACAGCATTAACCCAACTATCATCTAGTAAGGCCTCTTTTATATTTTTAGGTTCAATTAACGACACATAGCACATCTGAGATACCTTTTCCCGAATTTGTTTTCGAATTTTCATTCTGTCAGAGACACTTCCAATTACCTGTTGAGTTGGATGATTCAGTCTTACCCTTGCTGCTGATGGTTTTAACTCTGGACTAGTAGTGACGGAAGCATTAGAGGCGGTGCTTCTTTGTGCATTCTTTTGACTTGGACTTGCCATTAAAGTTGGTGTCGGCTCACCTTCTTGGGCTTGACCCTGTGCTTCTCCTTGTCTTTGTGGTTCAGTATCCAAGATTGGAAACTCACCATATTCTTCCTCATGTATTGCTAGCATAGAAGAACCTGTGTCATCTATAACCACATTGATTGATTTCATTAGAGATAAAGTGCGCAGGTTATAGACACTAAAAGCTCTACTGATTGTTGAATACCCTAGAAAAATACCGTCATCACTTTGGGAGTCCAATTTCCCCAACAGCTCTCTATCTTTGAAAATATAACATTTACTCCCAAAAGTTTTGAAATATTTTACATTAGGTTTCAACCCTTTCCACAGTTCATATGGAGTTTGTAAAGTGCCGGGCCTTAAACACACACGATTCACAACATAAACAATGGTATTTAAGGCTTCAGCCCAAAACTTAGGAGGAACTTTCTTGCTAAGGAGCATGACCCTAGCCATCTCTTTAACAATCCTATTCTTCCTCTCAACAACTCCAATTTGTTGTGGAGTAATCGGAGCAGAAAACTCATGTTTTATTCCATGCATATCACAAAACTCCAAAAACGAACTATTTTGAAACTTGCAACCATGATCAATTCAGATTCTTATGATACGCCCAATAGAGACACCCTGTTCATTTTAGATTTTAAGGACTAAGGCCTAAAAATCATCAAAACATATCAAATTTTTCTTTTAAAAAATTAACCTATGAAAAATGAGTGTAATCATCCATAATTAAAAAAATGTATTTAACTCCAATGCTTTCAATGCGAGTGGGTTCCATAAGATCCATATGAATCATTTCAAGAGGGACGTTTGGTTGTGAAGCTGTTCACCTTTTTATGAAGGGCACGAGTTTGCTTCCCAAGTTGACATAGTCCACACACATGGTTCACATTCTTACCCATTTTGGGTACTCCTCTCACAAGCTCTTTGTTAGCTATCTTGGTTAGGTCCTTGAAATTCATGTGACCTAATCTTTGATGGCACAAGTCAAGATTACTTATGACGGCCAAGTGACAAGTAAGATCATTAGTGGTAACAATCTCATAGCAATTATCAGATGTGCGAACCCCATGCATGACAATATTTCCCTTCTTATACAAAATTTCACATTTATTTTTTGAAAATAATACTTCATGATGGGAATCACACATTTGACTAATGCTCAAAAGATTTGCTTTAAGGCCATTAACAAGTAAGGCATTTTCGAGCTTAGCAAGACCAGCTATACTTATAAAGCCCTTACCAATGACTCTATAAGTGCCACCATCTCCAAAGGTAACAATTCCTCCTTCATATTTTTCAAGAGATGTGAAGTAAGATTTATCACCAAACATGTGACGAGAGCACTTTCTATCAAGATAACACATGTGTGAGTCACGTGCTTGCAGTGCAGTTTGAAAAACAAAACAAGTTAAGTCACTCTTTCTCACCCACATCTTTTTGGTCTTAACAGAAACAGGACTGGCAGGCTTGGTAAACGTCTTAGCGTTGTGAACACCCTCATGAATCTTGGTGTTCCACCTAGACATGTAAAGTTGTCTCCTAAACCAAAAAGTATTAGAATTTCTACCCTTTTGAGACACCTTACCAAACAACTCAAAACAATAAGGACGAATGTGGCCATGCCTACCACAATGATGACAAACAAAAACAGGTTTTACTTCCCTTTTGTTGATCTTACCCCCGTTAGGTAGACGAAGAGAGGGATCACCCTGTTGAACCTTCAGTTTTTTCTTTGTTTAAGTCTTGATGTCATGTAATGTAGAGGTCTGTCCCTTTTGAACTATTGCATTACCATAGCCTAGCCCACTTTTGTCACAACTCATTTGTTGAGACCTGAGGATGTCTTTCAATGTCTTTGACCCTTTGTTCCACATAGCAATTGTGGCTCTAGCATCTTTGAGTTCTTCATCTTTCTGACCGATCATCTCTTCTAATGCAGATTGTGACATCTTAAGGATTTCAATCTTCTCTTCATATGTGGCATAGATTTTCAGAAGTTCATTCCTTTCAATCTCACAAGACAAAAGTTTTCCACATAGGTCTTGCCTGTCATTGGAGATCTTGATGACATGTTGTTTGGCTGTTGCAACCTCTCCTTTAGCTTGACATTCTTACTTTTTCATACTTTAAGCTTGCAAGTCAGTTTGTCATTGATCTTGGACAAGTTCAGAGATTCATCATAAAGCTTTTCATAAGCTTGTTGTAGGTCATCACCATCAATCTCATCATTGTCTTCCGAGGTTTCATTATCTTCTTTTTGCTCCTCTTTCTTTTCGATCTCATCCAGTCGAGCAACTAAAGCATGAAAGTTGATGGATAGTTGTGAAAATGACTCACCTCTTTCATGGACTTGACTAAGAATGTCCCATGCATCTTTGGCCTTCGTGTATTGAGCAATCCGTTGTTATTCTTCTTCAGAAATTGCTTCACGGATTGTGTTCAGAACTCTTTGATTGCTCGGATTGTCAGAACTTTCAGCACCCTGTTCAATTACTTGCCAACCTTCATAGTCATGAGCTCTAAGATACATCATCATTCGTATCTTCCAGAATAAGTAATCACTCCCATCAAAGGTAGGAGCACAGTGTAGACTCTGACCATGAGCAAACTCAACTGGCTCTGGAGATGGTTGAGTGGCAGTAGACCAGAATGCCATGTAGGTACTATTTCCATCTTCACCGAATTCGGTTTCTTTGGGTTCTTGCTCTAACCTGCTTTTATCATCCCAAGTCACAGTATAGACTTTCTTACGATTCTTTTTTGATGGACATTCAAGTGAAATATGTCCAAACCCTTGACATTCATAGCACTTGACACCTTACCCCTTCACAGTCTTCTTCTCAGTATTTGAAGTAACTTTTGGAGGAAAAGTTTTGAACTTTTCATTACCCTTATCTTTTGAACTAGAGTCCTTGAAATTAAACTTCTTTTTCTTTAAGAATTTTTTAAACTGTTTGGTAAACAAAGTCATCATTTTAGACTCTAGATCAAATTCAACCTCAGGGGTCTTAGTAGTATCATGAGTACTAGTAAAAGCCACACTATCTTTTTGTTTTTTCTTAGAAATTTGGTGCGCTTCATAAGTCTGCAAGTTTCCAACCAACTGATCAAGCTTGAGGGTATCAACATTTTGAGCCTCCTCGATAGCTGTAACTTTTGATTGGAACCTTTCAGGTAAAGACCTCAAAATTTTTCCAACAACTTTAGTTTCAGGGATTTTTTTCATCGAGAGTGAAATAGGAATTCACAATGTCACTAAGTTTAGCATAAAAATCATTAAACGTCTCATCACCACGCATAAAAAGAGTTTCAAAAAAGGAGGTGAGATGTTAAAGTTTTGATCTTTTAACAGCAGTAGTACCCTCGTGAATAGTTTCAAGAATGTCCCAAGCCTCTTTTACTACCTCACACATAGAGATACGATGAAACTCTTTAGGTGTGACGAAGCAAAACAAGGAATTGAGAGCTTTACTGTTCCAACTCGAGTTTTGATAATCGATTGCATCCCATCTATTTAGTGGTTTGGAGATATCAGCACCATCAATGGTGACAACAGGTTCACTCCACCCATAGAGCACATAATGCCAAACTTTCTCATTGATAGATTTTAAAACACCCTCATATGAGCTTTCCAATAAGAATAGTTTGTACCATCGAGTAATGGAGGTCTATGGGTCGAGTTACCTTCGTGAATTGAATCAATATCACAAATCACACAAAATCACACTCCTATAGTTTTGAGAAATACGAAGAGTGACCCGCTTTGATACCAATTGAAAAACCTAAGTGATTCGTGATTCAGACTAGATTAATTGCAACAATACCTAAACAAATAAAATAGACAATCTAAATCATCTAGCACATACGAAAGTGATTTAGATTGATGTTTCAAAATCAATATATCAACACAATAGATTTTTACGTGGAAAAACCACAATTGGAGCACCTCTAATTGTGATTGAAAAATCACGGGCTAAACGCTACTAATCAATCCACTATAAAAGTAAGAAAGAATACAAATTAACCCAAGCTTGTTCGCGGAATTGGCAATAAGTAGGGTCCTAACAATCATGTATTATGCTTATTTTCCATTAAGTCAGTGATGCTTTCATCCTTTCATCTATACCTCATTCTTTTAGTTGCAGTTCACATAATTCAGCTTTTTTCCCTTTTTCTTCGGTTGCTTCAACTAATTTTGGAAATTAATTGGATTTTGACTCAATGACTATATGAATGCATGTGGTACAAAGATATGGCCAATTAACAATATTATTTTTTCAACAAAGAGACTCAACTTAAGATCTTGAAGCTGGCCCCAGAAGAATCGCTAACACTTTATGTTATTACTTCCATTCACTACAACAAAAAACATTTTTGGCGACGTTTTTTGGCAACTAAAATAGAAATTAGTCGCCAAATGCACATAATTGGCGACCATATATTTTTTGGTCGCCAAAAACTAAACTATTGGTGACGAATTAAAAATTTGGTCGCTGTTGAGTTTGGTGCCAAGTGAAATTTATGGGTGGGAGCTAAGGAAAATTTTCTGTGACCGAACTAATATATGTCAACGAAAAGTATAGTCACCAAATGTATTGTTTTTGGCGATACCCATTGCTTAGTCACGAAAAATATAAACGACATTCATGGCGACTTAATTAATTTAGTTGCCAATAATTAATTTCTAAAAACTACGCCATTTTGTATTTGTTCTATAACTTTTAATTACTAGAAATGACTGTGAATAAAGAGGTAATTGCCCCTTGAACTCCATCTCATTTGCTTAGCTCAAGACCTCAAACAACAGAAGGTATTTCTTCTCTTCTTCTTCTTCTTCTTCTTCTTCTTCTTCTTCTCCATCTCTCTCTCCCTCTCACACTATTTCGTTGTCGACTACAGAGAGAGTGTCGTTAACTACACACCCTAGAAACAGCGTTGCCCCTTCGTCTCTTGCACAGCCGATTATGAGCCTCTCTATGGTCGCTGCTATCTACCCTCTCTCTATTGTTGTTCTTCATATTTGTTGGAGAAGACCATAGAAAATCTGTTGTTGTTCTCTATGATATATATTCTCTCTCTCTCTCTCTCTCTCTCTCTCTCTCTCTCTCTCTCTCACACACACACACACACACACACACACAACACACACACTTTATTTATTTATTTTGCATTTTTTATCTTCAAGGCTTGAATCTCATGCTTTAGATCGACGACCCTCTGTGATCTCCAAATTCGTTCTTAATCTCCAAATTTGATTCCCTCAAGAGTAAAAGTTCTCTCCTTTGTTTCATGGTTTATATATGTGTGCTTAATTTACTCTATAAATTTCTTCTTTTCACCTTCATTTTTGTTCTACATCTCTTCTTTATCTTTTATTACATTCACTAAACTTAATTGAATTCATTGTTATTGTTTGTGTGTGTGTATATATATATATATATGTATATATATTTGTCAATTTGTGGTGATTTGTGATTTTGTGTTTTTGATTTAGGGGTTTCATCATTTCATTATAAAAAAATTTCGATTAATTCCGGTGAAATTTTTATCCCAATATATGTAGAACTAGGTTTTTTTTTTTTTTTTTTTTCCTCCTGCCCTTTTGATTTAGGGGTTTCATGATTTTGTTTTCATTATTAAAAAAAAAAATCAATTAATTTCTTTTTGGAAGATTTACGATCAATTTGGCTCACTCAATGAAGTGAAATGGAATGTAATGGACATTCCTTAGGCTCCCATATAGAATGAATATTTTCTTATAGTGGTAAATGATGATTCAATTTCTAATGTATTTTTCAGTATTTTTTTTAAGTCAACCAAACATGGAAATTGACAATCATTTTCTTATATTGATAAATGATGTTTCCATTTCTAATGTATTTTTCATTATTTTTTTGGTCAACTAAACATGGGAATTAACATTTTGATAAAATGATTCCATTCCACTTTATTCCAGTGAACCAAACACTACCTTAGTTCTTCAACATTTCCTTATGAAAGTCAAAGTAAATTATTTAGTATCAAAATTCTAAAATTATTACTCCCCAAAATGAGTTTACAAAGCAAATTGTAACGGTTAATTCCACAAATGGGTTTTATAGAGTAACTTGCATATAACCTAAAATTTTGCATATCATATTATTGTTTTCATTTTCAAAGTTTTGTAATAGTTTTATGTCTTCATTATTTTTTTAATCAGTAGTTTTATATGTGCTTGATTTCATGAAGTAGTACATATATTTATGTATTTCATTATTTGTGTTTTATATGGTCTTTGAAGAATTTCTTCAATTGCTACTAAATTAATTAGTTGAACATTTGTTTTTCAAGTGTTTGTCTATCCTATATTCATCATACTTGCAGAGTTTGGAAAGCTTAGCTTAATTGATTGGAGTTGAGTGAGTTGATCAAAGTGAGATTGGCTTTGTTGTTCAAGTATAATATGAAGCAAGTTGATTACTCTGTTATGGACTTGGTGTATAGATTGAAATCTATTAAGGATTGTGCTGGGTTATAGCATCTTGAATGGAAGCATGCTTGTGGAGGGCTGTTGTATAGCTTTGATGTGGGTGTAGGCTTGGTGCTTAGTTTTTCTTTTTTTGCTAAATTGGGTTGTATATGGTGCACTCATTGTCTAGCCCATTAATCATAAGTTTGACCACTCCTATGTGACAAGGTCAGTAAAAATTATATGCATTTTTGCATATGAATAACAAAATAATCATTAACATATCAATTGTATAGACTTGTTGGGCAAGTGTTCCATTACTTTGACTTTTGGCCTATCATCTGCCTAAGAAATGGCCTTTTGGTTAAATTAACAAAGGGATTAGTTTATGGTTAGCATAATAATATGTTTAAGCTTGAAGATTAGCTGCACTTAATGGTAGTAGTTTGTCACTTCAGAAGATGGAAGTGGGCTTAAGCAACTCGAACATCTTATTTTGAAGGTCTTTAAAGAATCTCATGTTTAATGATCTTTCACTTTGCTTTTGTACTTGGTTTGCTTAAGAAACACATTGCTTTCCATATTGCATGAGCTAGAAGGTGCACTTTGTTTTTCCTTTTTTGTTCATAATTGAAAGATGACTATTGTGTTATCTTTTTTGGTTGATCTTCAAGGTAAATGATGGATCTGTTATAGCTTTTATTGTCTGCTTCATTGGAACAGCAAATACAAAATTAATTGAAGGAAATTTTAGTTGGTCTATAAAAGAAATTATATGATAGAGTAATTTATGATCAAATCCCAACCTCATTATTTTTGTTTCTGGATGGCAAGGTAATATCTGTTGAAGTGGCAAAACCTAGATCTAAGCTCTGCCAAGATGTGAAGCAAAGGCAAATACGGCATTGACAATGGAAGTGATTTCATTGGCACTATGGCAGTAATTCATTTCCCAGTTGTTGCTATGTAAACTAGTAACGTCTCTCTCTCTCTCTCTCTCTCTTGAATTTACTAATTTTATTAAATATTCTCTGTTAATATGAACAATTAATTAAGATAATTATATATGATCATGAGTATAATATTGTTGATATGTGGTTATGCATTATAATTTGTCATGTGATTGTGAAATTAAGGTTGTGAAATTGAAGATTTCAATTGAAGATTTCTAGAGAGAGATGAGAGATTCTACAATTGAATTAATTGAGTTATTGCTATTAATTTTTGTTCTCTAACTTAATTGTAATTTTATTAGAGTTTTGAATTAATCCAATGTATATAAAATATATATTTTTATGGTGAAATTGATTTACAATATTATTATTGCTTGCAAGTTGCCCAACATTTAAGGAAGTGAAGATGCATTTATACAATTAAGAAGTAAATTCGAACTTATTTTGTTGAACCTGTTTTGCTGTTTTAAGGAGTGAGGATCATTAGTTAGGGTAGTTTTATATAGAAATGGTTACAACTAACTAACTCTAACAAATTCAAGATTCTAACTTCCACAACTAACACAGTTATAACAAAGATATTTATCACTCAAGTATATATAAAGTTCGAAACAAACAACACCTCAATTGGGCTTTTGGTTAGGAAATTAGAAGCAAATTAGCAAAAGCCATGCACTATGGATGAGCTGTGTGAATTAATCAAAATTAGAGTGGCCTTATGGATGAAGTCAATAAGCCCTAAGGAATCTCATTTCACAATTCATGACCTTATTTATAATTTGAGACATATTAGAGTTTGCATAGGTGAAAGCGTAGGGTAGTGGCATAGTTGATCCTTGGTTGCTGCAACTGGTTTTGATTGGTTGAGGATTAGCTAGTGATGCTATTGGATGGTTTGCAGTTTGTTTGGTATACATCTGATGGAAAGCGTGGTGGCTGCCCTTTAAGTTGGATTTGTTTGCTGTTTGTTGGTTTTTTTTTTTTTTTTTTTTGTTGTTCTATTCACTGGTTTGTTTGGGTTAGTGCCTTACCAACTTGGCATTGTGCTAGCAAAATGCTAGCAACTTGGAACCTTGTAAATTAACTTACAACAAGCATATATAATTTGGTGGGTATGATATGGCAAAATGAGCAATTCCTTCAAGTACAGATACAGATCAAGGATATATATACCACAAAAGAACTTCTAAAACATTAGGATGCAGATATGCCAAGAACACCACAAGACATATATATATAGTATATGCATGTATGTGTATATAACTAAAGAATAACCTGCTATAGACTTATGCAACAAAATCTTTCCTTCTGAATCTTTCAAACATTCTAAAATTTCTAACTTGTAATACAAAATTCACAAAAGCAAATTGAGAGTAATGTTTTGTGGACACAATCTAGGGACCAAAGATGTGTTTTAATCTCATTATCCCAATGTTTCTTCACTAAGAAGTCGTCAAAGTTCAGAAACTCTTGTTATGTTTCCTAAGAACACTATAATGCTATACTAGAAATGTCACATATCTCATAATTTGCTTTTGCAATATCAAATAGCTAACTATCACAACATATCATCGGCAGTAAAGTACAACTTGTGGGCACAATGCTATCAAACTATTCATATTCATTCTTGTTTTTTTTTTTTTTTTTTTTTTTTTTTGAAGCAACTTTTTGACCTTAATGTAAGTGAAAGCAACCTCAAGTTTAAGATTTAGGTCCTTCTGATTTCAATTTAGTCATGAAAGTAAAGGTAGCACTTTGGATGAAATCTCATTCCATTGGTAGCTCCTACTCAGTTAATATTTGCTCTTGTTTTGGAACCTTTTGAAATTAGATTTGATCAGTATTCCATTATGACATAATTTGAGCTAGATTTTGGTTGGACAATATGCGACTGATTTACAAACTTGTAGAGATATTGCTTGTAATTAGTTCATATATGTCAAGTTTTAACTGGTGAATCACGTGTTACTTTTTGATTTTGGTATATTGAAATCTTATAATTCACCATAGGAAAATTTGCCCCTAATTTGTTAATCTATAATGTGAAACCAATGTTTTTAGACCAAGAACTTTATTATTAACATTTTAACATTGTAATTTTTTTCATATGTTTGACAAATTGGCAATGGATGGAACATAGTACAGGGAGCATCAAAGGATTACATTTTGAATTTTTTGATATATTTTGTCATAAGTTTTTGTTATGAATTTGCAAGCTTAGAAGTTTTGTTGGAATTACATGTTTGAAGTTTGGGATTATAAGGGATTTCTACTTATATTAGATGTTTTGGATTTGATATTTTGCTTGTATTTAATATGCTACTACTTTTAAATTAAGTTTATAATTTGGATACTTTGCACAAGTGTGTTAATTTGAATTATATTTTACTTATGTTTATAGGTTTATGAATTATGTACTGAACAGGGAAATTGTAAAAAATAAAAAAATAATTATAAATAATGAATTTTTTGTGACAGGTTTTTCAGTTGTAAATTTATTTTTGGTGACACTTTATTTCTGTTGATGAAAGTCTGTGTGAATAATTTTTTTAGCGACCCAAAACTTGATTGGTCGCCAAAAGTTTTAACATTCAACAACCAATTCATTTAGTCACTGAAAGATATTTTTAGCGACACATTTATATGTCGCTAAAACCTAACATGTCATCCGCTTAATGCTACTTGTAGCGACTAAATGTTAATTTTTGGTGACGAAATTTTAGTCTTTTGGAGACTGAAATATTTGGTTGCCGATTTATTTATAAGGCAACCAAAATTTATTTGGTCGCCGAACCATTTAGTGACAAGCCTTCAACGACTGATTTTGTTGAGGTCGCAAATACTTTCAGCAACCAAAATTACACTTTTGGCGACTAAAAAAAAGGTCGCTAAAAGTGCTTTTCTTTGTAGTGATTCGACTGAAGAAATGTGTTATTTTTCATTATTCATAACATGAAAGTTTAAGGATCAGTGGAGAGTGAAGTCTCATGCATGGGTGCATTGGTAAGAATGTTGGCCTTCAAGGTCTGTGGCATTGAGAAGGTGTGAAGAATTGTGTTTGGAGTTTGTCTGTTATGAATATATGGTTTCTAAAATGAACATCAAGTCTTCTCTTCCGAAGGCCCAATAATTTTGTGCTTAACTTGGAAGAGCAGAGACATCAGCCTACAAGCATTTCAAATTGTTGTTTCTCCTAATGTACATGAATACTTTTGCGTGTTGTCTATCTAAAGTTTTTTTCAGGTGTTAACTTTAATGCTGTATAGCTGCAATTTCGGGGCAAGTTGCTTACATGTTTGTATATGGATTGGTGGAAGGTTGAGCTGAAGTAGTAGAGAGCTTGTTGGTTTATATTTAGAAGAATGTAAATAAGAATATGATAATGATGATATCACTACAAGAAATTACACTTTTGGCCACTAAAAAAATTTAGTTTCCAAAATTTGTGGAATTGGCGACCAAAAATTACATTTGTCAGCAAAAGTACAAGATTTAGTTACTAATTTTTTTTATCATTAGTCACTAAACATGGCATGGCATCCTTCGGCTACTAAAATGTTTGGTCATAAAATACCATGAAATGAAAGTATTTAATCTTTTGGCGACTAAAATGTTTAGTCGTGAAAACTAAAAACAACTAAACTATTTGGTCGCAAAATGTATTATTATTAGTGACTAAACTTTTTAGTCGATAAATGTATTAGTATTAGCGACTAAAATGTTTTGGCGACTAAATATTTTAGTCACTGAAAGAGAATTTCATTTTGATTTAATTGCTTTCAATGACTAAATGTTTAGTCGCCAAAACGTTATGTTTGGCGACTAACTCTGTTTTAGTAGCCAAAGATAAGATAACGACGACCAATGTCAATTTAGTCGCCATTGACTATTGCCGACAAGGCTTTGGCAACCAACGGGGCGACAAAGAACTTTAGTCACCATTGACTTTCGGCGACTAAAAATTTAGTCGCCAAAAGTGTAATTTCCTGTAGTGTCATTGTTGAAATGGAATTGGAGAAGGATTAGAATAGAAGACATAGTATCCCTTAATTTAAAAAATTCAAAACTCAAAACTCAATTCAAAAATTATTTTCAAAAATTTTCAAAAGTGCAATATTATTTTGAAAACAAAAGTGGAATATTATGAGATGGTGATACATATATAAAATTTTCAAAAATTAATCAAACACATAACACAAAACTCAATTCAAAAAAAAAAAAAATTTTAAACCTCATAATCAAATACATAACTCGAAACTCCACACCACTTTCAAAACTCTACACGCAAATCGCAATCAAACATATAACAAAAAAAATAAAAAAATTAAAAATATATTTATAAAATAAAATAAAATATTTAAAATAAAAATTATATATTTAAAATAAAAATAAATAAATCTTTTTAAATTTTTAAATATTTAAAAATATATTTAAAATTTTTTTAAAAATACAGCATAGAAATGTATGAAATATAGTGCACATTAAAATAAATAAATAAATATTTAAAATATAAAATATTTACCCTAAAAAAAAATTCAAAAAATTTCAAAATACAACTCAAAACTTTTTTCAAAACTTATAACCAAATAAATTGTCTCTTTTTAAAACTCATAACTCAAAATACGACTCTACACTCAAATCATAATTTTAAAAATAAAATAAATAAATATTTTTTAAAAAAAATTCTTTTAAAATAGAGTTTTGAAAAAAGTTTGATTTTGAGTTTTGAAAAAAGTTTTAAATTGAGTTTTGAGTTGTATGTTTGGTTATGAGTTTTGAAAATAATTTTTGAATTGAGTTTTGAGTAGTTTTGAGTTGTTTATTTGGTTATGAGTTATGAAAAGATTTTTCAAAATTTTTAATTGGAATTGTGATTTTAAAAGAGAACCAAACATGTTTCTTTGTTATTATTTGGCTAATTAATTGTTTATGCTTCTAGTGTTCACCTCGCTATAAACTAAAATTTTGATTGGAGTAATACTATAAAATAAATAAATAAGAATAAATTTTAAGATGAATTTTAATAGTTGTGGATAACCTATCTGTTGTTGTGTTTTTAAATAAAAGGGTGCAACTGTTAAAAAAAAAAAAAAAGCATTGATCCAGACGTCTGCCCGAATGACTAACCGGACATTCGGGTAGATGACCAGCCAACATTTGGTATTGATATATATAGATGGGTTGAAGACATTTAAGGGCATTATGGGCATTTTAGTGTGTAACTTTGATAACATCAGAAGGTTCTGTGAAGTGTGTAACTGTAACGCCCTCAAAATAATACATGTAAACCCAACATTCATGACATCCATAGATATAAGAGAACAAAGCATATTTCCATTTATCAGAGTATTCATAACAAAAGCATACATGTTGACATCAAAAGTAAATGCCCTACGGGCTTACAACTTTCCAAGCCAACACTTGGTTACAAAAATGAGAGTACTAACTCAAAACACATTAAGCCCTTGGCTTGAATTTACATGTAATACCAAAATAACAAAAACAACAAAAGAGCCTTCAACTCCCAGAACCTCCCAAGCTACGTCCTTGGAGGTGGCATATCACCTGAACCTGAAAATGATGTCCCATATAGGGTGAGCCAATGCCCAGTAGAGATATACTAAACCAATTATGAAAAATAACTAAAACATTAGCATTCGATAAAAGGTTAACACTTGTAAACCAACTTACAACACTTCCCAATTTCATGACAAATATATTCGTGTTTCATTCCACTTTCCTTTACTTATCCAATTCACATTCATAAACCTAGCTCATTATCTAGCCAAACAATTAAGGGAGACTACAACTCATATTAAGACACTTCCATTATTCACAATTCACATAATACTACAACTCATATTGAAACACTTCCATACTTCAATTATCTACGTTATGCAAA
The DNA here is from genome assembly GCA_030407325.1 of Camellia japonica. Lineage (NCBI taxonomy): Eukaryota > Viridiplantae > Streptophyta > Magnoliopsida > Ericales > Theaceae > Camellia > Camellia japonica. Next base: position 50,003,691 of record JAPPVO010000003.1, read on the forward strand.
CGTAATCAAGATTTCGGGACTTTCACCCTGGACACTCCGGCCAACTTAGTTATCAATGAAGTCCATCCCCTATCTCCTCCCAAACAGGTTTGAGAGTACATCCCCTATCTCCTCCCAAACCATGGAGTACATCCCCTATCTCCTCCCAAACAATATACATATACAATGTATTTAAACACTCATCATACACAATGATCAATCAATACACATATTCGATGTATTATTCCAACTGTCATATTCAATGACATATTCAATGTGATTAGTTTCACTTTTTCCTAATCAACATACAGTGTCTACAACAATCAAAACTATCCTCTACCGATAGCCCAAAGCAGTTATCTCTAAACAGATAATAAATTTATCAAACAGATAAAATATCAACATTTTCATAGGTGAGTGATTAACTAATCCAACTACACCATTCAATCCCATAATTTCCCAATTTCATGATTTTCAACTCAATTTCACTCTTTCCCAAATTAATTATTCAAATTAGTTATTCAATAGAATTAGGGCATTTTCCCCCTTTTTCAAATATCAACCCTAAGGTTCAATTTCATCAATTTAACAACAATACTTCCATTTTCCAAGGTCTCACATACACATGGAGTTTAACATTTGAAAACCCCCTTTTTATATCCTCAAATCAAACCCTAACTTTTCCAAAATTACCAAACAACACCACCTAATCAAAATGACTAAAATTTATGTCAAAACTCATAAGATGGAGTAAGGTATCCCCACCTTAAAAGAAGAGACCAAATGGAGAAGATGATGAAAACTCAAGATGCTCCAAACCCAAAGATTTTTGGATCAAAACGTAGCCCACACCAAGCTCCACATTTCTTACAAAGGGACTAGGATAGAAACACACTAGAACTAGGTGTATTCTTAGAGAGAAGGTGTATAGAGAGAGAAGAGCAGCCGGATCTAGGGTTTGTGTAAAAGAGATGATGAAAAAGTGAAGAAGAAGCTGCTGCTGCGAACTAATATATTCGAGCCTCGCTTGAGCGAAGGAATGGTCACTCGAGCGACCAGACATAAGAAAACCTCGCTCGAGCGCAGAAAGCCTCGCTTGAGCTAACAACACAAAGCTTCAGGTCTGTAACCCAGAAGCACGCTCGAGCGAAGGAAAGCTCGCTCGAGCGAAGAAACCCAAAACATAGTCCTTGCTCACTCGAGCGAAGGAAAGCTCGCTCGAGCCAAGAAACACAACCTTCAGGTCCAAAACTAGATGCAGAGGCACGCTCGAGCGAAAGAACCCTGGCTCGAGCGAAGGAGCTAAAACACAGAGCTCGCTCGAGCGAAGACACCAAAAACTAGGCAGCAACCTTTTGTTTCTAATCACAACCAACCTGTTACAAACATGCCCAACACATCCTAAAACTCATATACAAAGAATTAAAGGACGGAACAAGACATATACAACAATACTCAGTCATGGAACCCAAGTCCGGAATACTGTACATAAAGGGAAAAAACCCGGGATCGCTACAGTAGCCGGCAGTCAAAAAATGAAAGAATCTTTACATTGTCAAATAAAATAGGAAAGGTTACTATAATTATTAAAACTACATGAGAGATCCTTGTATTTTTCAAAAATCTAAAGGAAGGTAAGTGTAATTTACCCCCTATTTTTCTATGTTTCTAAAATATGTGTTGACTTTGTTGTGTGGTGGGTTTGTTTAAGGAGAGATTTGAAGAGATAGGAAAGAAGATCAAGAGAGAGATCAGCGATGTAACTTGTTCTTCTGATCATAATAATAATCAAACTAGCATATTATATCATCCGTATTATGTACAGGATAAAATAATATATTATTTATCAAAAATATGATAATTATATTCAATTTTTTTATATTTTATTTCTCGTAAATAAAATTTTATATATAAGTTTAGGGCTTTGATAAAAACCCCCTCCAATCACCACCCACACCACCCCCCTCCCCCCCCAACACACACGTGGCGGGTGGTGATTGGAGGAGAAGGAAAAAAAAAAAAAACTGGCCAATCATGTTGAGAGGGGGTCAAAGGGGGTGGGGAAAAGGGGGTCTGGAACATTTTTCATAAGTTTAACATTTTGTTTCAAATGTTTGTTTACTATAGCATATAGTATAAATAGATTAAAATCGTTTTATTGACAATTAATAATTAAAATCATACATGTTATAAAAAAAAAATGACATAGTTATAATATTTCACTATTTTAAAATAAAAATATATGAATTTTAAAAAAATGTCATATTGGTTTTTGAAAGGGAAATAATTAAAGAAATTTTTAAAACTCAGTGAGTAAGAAATAATCATCGTAGCATGTAAAACCGCTAAAATCATGGTTAAACCAGCAAATTATTCAAACCAAAAATGGTTTAACTTAATCAATTAGGTCAAAAGACCAACCAGTTTACTCAAAAATTAATTAATTAAAACTTTTAAATTTTATTTTATTAAAATTTAAACTGCCACTAAATATGGAAAGCAATCTATTAATTTAAATTAAAAATTAACAAAATATAAATTTAAAATTATAATAATCTATCCCATAATTTATAAGTTTTAAATACAAATTTAAAATTATCATAATTATCTCATAATTTTGTATTAATGCGCAGTAAGAGTGACATTGAAATTATCAATATATCTATATATTTTTTCAAAATAATATTTTTAAGGAGAGATATTATGAGAGTTTCAAAATCTCATATAAAATTATTTTTAAAATCAAAACCTCTATGTGGGATTGTAAAATAAAAGTTAAATGGAAGCTAGTCAATCGAGATTTTCTTAATTGTTTAAAATTAAGAAAATAAAAAAAAAATAATATGAGATGTTGATCATAAGGCTTCTCACTAAAAATTTCCTTTTGCTTATATAAATGAGAGCATAAGATTCACTTTAAGTAAGTGAAACAATTCACTTTTTCCTTCTTTTTTTAATGTGGGATTGTAAAATAAAAATTAAATAGAAACTAGCCAATGAGAATTTTCATAATTGTTTAAAATTAAGAAAATTCAATAATTTATATAAATGAAAGCATAAGATTCATTTTATATAAGTGAAACAATTCACTTTTTTCTTCTTTTTCTGATATGGGATTGTAAAATAAAAGTTAATGGAAGCTAGCCACTGAGAATTTTCTTAATTGTTTAAAATTAAGAAAATTTAATAATTTTAGAATGAGGGTTTGGGGCTCCTACAAATCTTCTCTCTAAAAATCTCATTTTCCTTATATAATATACTAGCATAATTACCCGTGCTATGCATGGGAATAAATAAATAATCAAAACTAATTTTTAAAATCAAATAATAATCTAAAAATTTTATCTAGAATATTTAGTAAAAATAATTTAGAATTAATTAAATTTTATTCATTTTTTATCACAGTTACATATAAGAGAATTTTTTTTTTTATTATTCTTATGTCATTAATTGTGTGCTCTAAGTTCTTAATAACAAATACATGTCATAATTTAATTGGTAAAAATTAAAAAATAAATCACAAAAATTATATTTATGATAAAATATAAATATATTTCGTCTTATGAGTTTCGTAAATTTAATTTATCATATGATAGTGGCAAATTACATTTGTCAATATATTAATTTTTTTCATGTTTTGTGAAGTCTAAAAATTTGTCTTGCATCAAAATTATAATTTATCTTATGTTATAAGATTTATGTAAAAATGGATTAAAATTCACTTGTGATATCAAATTTAGGCTTAACATAAGATTTATGCCAACTTGTCTTTCACCTAATCATTAAAAATTATCTTTATCTATTCCCTACTTATATAAATCATTTGACCTATCTATTTATTAAATTAGTAAATAGATATTTGTAAGTATTTTTTATAATAATTAAAAAATTTGAACTTAGTTTAAAAAAACTATATATATATATATATATATATATATGTATGTTTAAAACAATTAAATGAATAGTTAAATATATTTATGGATGAAAAAATTATCTAAGATAGAGCCACCCTAAATTGTAGGTCATATTCTAGTCCTAATAAATTTAAATTTTATCATAGCTTATCAATTCGTAACTGATATGAGCAAATTTGGGGGGTTTTAATATTGGATTAAACACTAAAAAGTAGCTAAGAAAATTTAGCTCATGTCGATTTTTTTGCCAATAATTCTTGATTTAAGCCTAGTCCTTGGAGAATTGTCTAATTCATGTTCAATCCATAAGTTAATAGATCCACCTATTTATTTAATTTTTAATTAGTAAATACATTTTAAAAAAAATTATAACAAAAATAGGAATTATGTACATATTTGTTAGGTACATTTATTAAAAATTTTAAAATTAATTAAGAAATTATGTAGTTATTCTTAAAAGAATAAATTATATTGGTAGTCCTTATATTTTAACTATTGTGTTATTTTTGTCCTTGCAATTTTAATTTGCTAGATTTTGATTCTAAATTTATAATTTTGTCTCAATTTGGTCCAATTTTTGTAATTGCTAGTGTGTTTTTTTTATTGAAAATACACACATAAGTAGCATCTGTTATAATTTTATAAATAAAATTATAAATTTGTTCAACTCAGTAAGTGAATGTCAACCAACTCAATAACTATTTTATTTTAAAAACCTTAACCGACATTATTAATTGGATCAAATTGATACAAAATCTAAAATTAATGGTCAAAATCAAGCTAATTAAAATTACAGAGATCAAATTGACACAAGAGAAAAAATGCGGGGACTATCGATATAATTTACGCTTCTTAAAATATGTCTAATATTGATTGTATCAATATTAACATATATTTATACCTGAAAATTTATTTAAGACCAGATCAAGCTAGAACTTGAATAAAAAATTGATGGCTTATTAAAAATATTTAATAATTATAAATTTAAATTTGATCAATTTTTCATTTAATTTTTTTCGTAATAGAATTTGGTTGTTTGATAATTATAATTTATAGTTCCAATTTTTCTTTATATTTTTTTAAAAATATTTTAAAATTATATATAATTATAATTCTTTTGGAACTTTCCTTTTTAATCTCAAATTAGTTATAACATGAATTATATATAATTTATTTTTAAATTCTCATCTACAAAGACTAACAATAAACATAAATTATTTTTTGAACATTGTAAAAAATAAATAAAGAAATATATTATCAATAATAATAATAACAAAACATATTGTTATTTATCATGTGACATCTCACCACTACATTGATAATAGACATTATATAGCGATCCCGGTTTCCATTTCTTTAATTGTTGCATCCAGACTTAGGTTCCGTGGAGTTGGTTGTTGCGTATATCTTGTTTGCATCCTTTTCTCTTTGTATTTGAGTCTTGGGTTGTGTTGGGCAGGTTTGAAACAAGTTGGTTGAGCTTAGAAACTAAAACTAGTTGCCCAGATTTTGACATGTCCGCTCGAGCGGAGCTTTTGGCGCTCGAGCGGGGCCTTTGTTGTTGCTTATCCGCTCGAGCGGGATAATCACTCTCCCAGTATTTCTTCTGCAGTGTTGGACGCTCGAGCGGGAGTTTTGACGCTCGAGCGGGACTTTGTGTGTGACGCTCGAGCGGGGAGTTGGACGCTCGAGCGGGGACCTGGTTCAGTGTAAAGTTCTGAGAGTGTGCATCCGACGCTCGAGCGAGGGATTGGACGCTCGAGCGGGGATCTGTGAGTGACGCTCGAGCATGGGATTGGCCGCTCGAGCGGGGCGACTGGGTTAAAGCTCCGTGTTTTGACTTTTTGAAATCACTTTTTCACTTCTCTTCTCTCTCTTACTTTTCCAAAAACACCATTGTTGAGCTTCTCACTCTAGAGCTCTACCTTCTCTCTAGGTATTGATCTAGTAGGAGTGATTTCCTCACCTTTGGCCTTTACAAAAAGGTTGTTGATCGTCGAGGCTATCTTTTGATCCGAGAAATTTGTGATTTGGAGCACTTTCGTTTTCTTCATCTTCTTCGTTGGGTGTCACCTTTTGAGGTAGGATATCCTACTCCTTCCTATGGATTTTGTTTTTAAATTTTAGCATTTTGATACGTTGGGTGTTGTTGGGTAATTTTGAGAAAAGTTTGGGCCTTTGTGTAATTTTACAAAAGTTAGGGTTTGTTTATAATAAACCTAAATGCAAGTTTGACATAAAAAAATGAGATAGATGATGGAATGTGGATGAAAATGGAACCTTAGAGTTGTTTTGTTAGTTAAGGGAATTTGCCCTAATTGACCTGATAAATTAATTCGTATACTTAATTTGAGAAAAGGAGGAATGGAATTAGAAATGTTGGAATTGGGAATGTATGGGATTAAAGGGTGTAGTTGAATTATTTATCGCTCACCAAATTGAAATGTTGATATATTATCCATTTTGTGCAATTATTTTCTGTTTAGAAATAACTACTTTGGGCTATCGGTGGAGGATAGTCTTGATTGTTGTAGACAATGCATGATGATTAGGCAAACGAAAACTAATCAATGGAATGTGTCATGGAGCATGACGGTTGATAGAATACATTAACTTTATGTATTGGTTGATTGTATATAGAACCTATGTGTTTATATGCATTGTGTGTAGAGGAGGAGATGGGGGATGTACTCCGCGGTTTAGGGGAAGATGGGGGATGGACCTCTAAACCGGATAGTGTTGGGAGAAAATAGGGAATGGACTCCGTAGATATAGCTCATATGCTTATCTTTGAGAAGTGTAGACACAGCTCATATGCTTGTCTAGAGAAGTGTAGATATAGCTCATATGCTTATCTTTGGTTGTATGATACAATTCTTATACTTATCTGTTGAGATGTTGATATAGCTAATATGCTTATCTGTTGATGTATTGATTTAGCTAGTATGCTTATCTACTGAAAATAGAGAAATGAAAAGTAACATAGACTTGTAAGTCATGTAAATGTAATGTGATATAAGTGGATGTAACGGTGTTGGCCATCTATCAACTGCTAATCTTTTAGTCATTGTTCATAGCTGGTGTAGTGTATTTCTACTGGGCTGTGGCTCACCCTATATGGGAACATCATTTTCAGGTACAGGTAGCATGCCACCTCCAAGGACATAGCTTGGAAGGCTAGAGGCTGTCAAACTTTTTGGATGTTATTTTTTTTCCTTTTGATGTATTACATGTAAATTCAAGCCTAGGGCTTAATGTGTATATGGGTTAGTACTCATTTCTTGTAACCGAGTGTTGGCTTGGAAAGTTGTAAGCCCATGGGGCGTTTACTTTTGTTGTCAACATGTAATACTTTTGTAATGAAACACTCTGATGAATAGAAGGATGTTGATCTTTATATATGAAAGCATGTCTCTAATGATGGGTTTTATGTTATATTTTGAGGGCGTTACACATTAAGAATAAAACTCATTACAATAATATGGTAATAATATATCAAATGATAAAGAACATGTGATCACAATATTTTTTTTATAGTTATACAAAAGTACCCAAAATGATATATAAAAAATATATATATGATCCATATTCAATTTTATTATAGTAAAATTTACACTTAATCTCAACCACACATTAATTTTCTAAATCAATTCATCTCCCAAACTATCTATTCTATTTTTTTAAGTAATATACACATTTTCAAAACTCACCCAAACAATACTCTGACCAAGCTCATCATCATCCTTGTTGTTGCCATGCTCACCACCTCTACTAACCACTATGCAACTCCAGTATAATTTTTTACTTTTACAAATTTAAAAAGACAATGTTGGGGAAATAAAAAGGCGCAGTTAAAGTTTTAAAGAATTAAAAATAAAAAATAAAAAAAATATGTGTGGTTTTAGTTTTTCTTATTTCATATATGGGTGATAATTTTTTTTTTTAAATCCATAAATTATGGAACAGTGTTCATTATTTAAAATTTTATTTATTGATGGGCAAGTCAATTAAATGTTTTTATTTTTTTACAAATAAAAAATTTTGAAAATTTTGTTTAAGAAATTTTAAAAAAATGGCCAAATCATAAAGAACAATATAAGACGTTATATTCTATTAAAAAACTCATAACTGTATTATCAATTTACATATATCAAAAATAATAGCAACAATATAAAAAATACAAAAACATCTACCAAAAAAATAAAAAATAAAATTTCAAATTAACTCCCAAAACAAAGATAGTTAAATAGACATATATATTTGCATCAATTTAGTTGGGGGAAAAAAAAGTCATATAGAGAAAAAAAAAATACTCACACGATAAAATAGAAATTTACAAAAAATAAATAAATAAATACAAACAAACAAACAAAGTTCAAATAAGTTTGGACTATTAACAAAGAGAAAGACTAATCTTTATATCATTACATTTGAAGAGGAGTTAGCCGGTCTGAAAAAAAGATCAAATATTGACTATTCTAAAAACAGAATTGTATTGAATTTTTAATTTGATTGGGTTTTTAAAATTTTAGGATTTATATTATTTTCAGAAAAGATGAGGGTGACTTACCGTATTATTTTAAATTTTGAAATTTAAAATCATAGATAATTAGTGTCTTTATTGTTTCTTTATTTGAATTATTTTGATCAATATTATTTTTGAAAAGAGTGAGGATGACTTAACATATTGTTTTGAATTTTAAAATTCAATATTATAGATGATTAGAGTTTTTTTTTTTTTTGACTTAAGGATCTGAAAAAATTAACAAATTAAGAAAAATTAATTTGAGAGTTTGGAGCTCCCACAATCAATGTTCTTAAAAAGTCCCTTTTCCTTACATATATAGATAAGGAATAATGCTATATAGTGGTGCTACATGCACCAATTAGTGTACTAACTACTGTACCAACACTAGTTATGACATTATTATTGACTGATCCCACTCATTATACAAATTACAAATATCAAAAACATCTTAAATTATGTCACGTCATCAATGCTATATGTACCAACTATTATACTAATTGGTGTACTAATTAATGATGTGACATAATTTAAAAGGTTTTTGATATTTGAAATGTGATTAATGAGTTAGGTCAATGAATAATAATATTATAACTAGTGTTGGTACACTAGTTAGTATACTAATTGATGCATATAGCACCATCGATAGATAAGTGAAATAACTCACTTTTTCCTTCTTTTTCCGATGTGGAATTGTGTAAAATAAAAGTTAATAATTGTTTGGGCAGAAAATTTATTTCGAATCAAGCAATCTCATCCGTTTAATCTTTAATTAGGTCAATCTTTAATTTATTTCGAATTAAACAAATGTAACAAATATATTTTGATAAAACTGCAAAAATCGCGATTAAACCAGCGACTCAGTCAAATAAAAAACGGTTCACTCTATCGGCTAGGTCAAAGAACCAATCAACTTATACAAAAATTAATTAATTAAAACTTTTAAATTTTATTTTAATTTTAAAATTTAAACTGTCTTGAACTGAAATACAAACTACACTGCAATATTAAATGGGAGCATAGGATTTATATAATGAAACAACTAATTTTTTCCTTCTTTTCCTGATGTAAGATTATAAAATAAAAGTTAACAGTTGTTTGGACAGGAAGTTCATTTCTAATCAAGTAATCTCAGTCATTCATTTTTAATAAGGTCAATCTTAGTTTATTTCAAATTAAACAAATTAGGCAATATATTTTAATAAAACAACTAAAACCATGGTTAAACTAGTGAATCAGTCAAATCGAAAACGATTCAGCCTAATCAGCTAAGTCAAAAGACCAACCAACTTACAACAAAATTAATTAATTAAAACTTTTAAAATTTAAACCACTTTAAACTGAAATATGTACAATACTACAATATTAAATGGGAGTATAAGATTCACTTTATATATGTGAAATAACTCACATTTTCTTTCTTTTCTCAATGTGGGATTGTAATTATTTTAAAGTTAAATATTATGAGAGTTACAAAATCTCATACAAAATTATTTTTAAAATCAAAACCTCTATGTGGGATTATAAAATAAAAGTTAAATGGAAGCTAGCCAATGAGAATTTTCTTAATTGTTTAAAATTAAGAAAAAAAAAATTGGTATGAGATATTGATCATAGGATTTCTCACTAAAAATCTCTTGTTGCTTATATAAATTGGAGCTTAGATTCATTTTATATAAGTGAAACAATTCAATTTTTCCTTCTTTTTTCTGTGTGAGATTATAAAATAAAAATTAAATGAAAACTAACCAATGGGGATTTTCTTAATTGTTTAAAATTAAGAAAATTCAATAATTTATATAAATGGGAGCATAAAATTCACTTTATGTAAGTGAAACAATTTATTTTTTTTCTTTTTTTTTTTCCAATGTGGGATTGTAAAATAAAATGTAAATGGAAGCAAGCCAATGTGAATTTTCTTAATTGTTTAAAATTAAGACAATTCAATAATTTTAGAATGGGGTTTGGAACTTCTAGAATGCTTCTCCCTCAAAACCCCCTTTATAAAATTCACTTTATATAAATGAAACAACTCACTTTTTCTTTCTTTTCCCGATGTGGGATTGTAAAATAAAAATTAACAATTGTTTGGGCGAGAAGTTTATTTTCTAATCAAGCAATCTCAGTTCTTTAGTTTATTTTGAATCCAACAAATCTAACCAATATATTTTGGTAAAACCAGCAAATCATTCAAACCAAAAACAATTTAGCTTAATCAGTTAAGACAAAAGACCAACCAACTTACACAAAAATTAATTAATTAAAACTTTTAAATTTTCTTTTAAAATTCAAACTGTCACTAAATATGGAAAGCAATATATTAATTTAAATTTAAAATTGACACAATATAAATTTAAAATTATAATAATCTACCCTATAATTTATAAGTATTAAATACAAATTTAAAATTATCGTAATTATCTCATAATTTTTGTGTTAAGGAGCAGTAAGAGTGACGTTGAGATTATCAATATATCCTTATATTTTACAAAAGAATACTTTTAAGGAGAGATATTATCAGAGTTTCAAAATTTCATACAAAATTATTTTTAAAATCAAAACCTTTATGTGAGATTGTAAAATAAAAGTTAAATGGAAGCTAACCGATGGAGATTTTCTTAATTGTTTAAAATTAAAAAAAAATCAAAAAAATCAAAATGAGATATTGATCATAAGGCCTCTCACTAAAAATCTCATTTTGCTTATATAAATGGGAGTATAAGATTCACTTTATGTAATTGAAACAATTCGCTTTTTCTTTCTTTTTTCGATGTGAAATTATAAAATAAAATATAAATGAAAGCTGGCCAATAAGAATTTTCTTAATTATTTAAAATTAAAAAAATTTAATAATTTTGAAACAAGAATTTGAAATTCAGAAAAAGTTTCTCCCTAAAACTTTATTTTTCATTATGTAATATATAGATAAATGGGGGAGGAGACATATATTGGAAGCCCACCACAAGGGACGATCTTGAACACTATCACACCATGTGCTGCATGTAAACTCTTGAGAAGAAGATGCGCTGAGGAATGCCCTTTCTCTCCCTATTTTTCCGAATTTGGGGGTTGTTGTGCAGGTGCACAGTAGTTAATGTTATGCAGTTAAATGGTCTATTTCGAGACTTATTTTGATAATTTGAAACGTTTATATTTTAAATATATCAAATAGAACATACCTATAAAAAATTAAGTTAATCAGATATCTATCCACTCATATTTATATCTACAAAAATAAATAACAATTGTGATTTAAAATATTAAAATGAATACAAATGTGAGTAGATGAAAAAATAAACGATATCCGATTAACTTAATTTTTTATAAGTATATTCTCCTTAATGTATTGTAAAATGTGAACGATTCAAATTATCAAAATAAATCCCAAAATAAACCCATTTAATTGCACAACAATGACTGCTATGCTCAAATCCTATTTCTCCCCACATGAACCCCACAAATTTGCTGTTGTTCACAAAGTCTTTGGTGCAAGCAACGTCTCCAAGATGCTCATGGTAATTGTGTGTGTTGATTTCTGACCACACTGCTAAATAGGTACTCAGCTAGAGAACACCGGCAGAATAGACTGCACCCGAACGACCTGTCACAGAAAGATAAGACTCCGACGATGGTTCTTCCACCCGGGGCACTCCGACGATCAAGTCAGTACTCCATTATCTCTCAAAGATAGCAAATAGTGCTTTAACCCACTAGCCAGAATACAAAAAGCGTACCTTAGACCCACGAGGGTGCCTTATTTTTATAGCCAACACTAACCTGATTCCTCTAGAAGCCTAGCTTCAATGGACTCTGGCTCAATGCCTATCTTGGACTCCCAGTTAGATAGAGATAAACTCCCTAAGGCCCCGTTTATTTTGGGGTATGAGAGGAGGATTGGGATTAGGATAGCTGTGGGTCCCATTTAATGTATTGTTTGTTTACAGAGTTGAGGAAGGGACTGCTAAGCCGAAGGGCTTAGGATAGGCCTTGCAGATGGAATTCGGATAGGCCTCCAGAATTTGGTATTAGAAAAATAGTCAGGCAGACTAGAAATTTTTTATTTTTATTTATTTTATATTTTATTTTTTACATGTCGGGCATTTTTTTTTAACATTAATGTTTAATTTTTTATATTTTTTGTTAAGTAAAAATCATTATTTTATTTATTTTTTTTTTTTTTGAAAATTTTTTATTTTATTTTATTTTTTAAAAAAATTTTACATGTTGGGCATTTTTTTTAAAACATTAATGTTTAATGTTTTTGTATTTTTTTTATTTGTTTTATTATTTTATATTTATTTTATATAAAAGTAATTTAACAATCCCTACACTAATAACTATCATCAAAACAAACACAATTTTACTTAATCCCCTCACTATCAATCCTTTCCATTCTACCTCTGAAAACAAACGGGGCCTAAGAGCTTTATCCTTATCCAAACTGAGGTCATCTCCCATTCTAAGACTCTTATCCCTTATCCACTCATCTCGGATTCCGGTATCTCCGCAGATAACCTCGGCCTAGCCGAGATCACCTCGGCGTCATGACTAGGACACATGGCACCTCGGTTGGCACTTCGGTGCCACCTTGGCCACGTGTTGTCATTCACAAAAATATGCCCCCACAACTGCCCCCTAGGTTCTCTTACCTCGGCATCCTAAGGTGATGGAACCTATATCATTCGATCACATAGCATGTCGGCTAAGACCTGCTCTACCCTTCATTACCGAGGTCGTCACACGTCGGCTCCATATGACCAAGACTATAGTGTGTTTTCTCAAATGCCTTTAGAACCAAGAACCAAGTTTTTCAAGTTCTTTAACCGAGATCGTCCCCCAAGCCGAGGTCTTTACTTCATTAAATTAAGAACTCCAAGAGTTCCATCTGCGCATGAGCTGTCGCGCATGATATCTCAACCATTTTTGCCACGCGTCTTTTCCTTATTGATCCGTACCTGATAGGCGCCATCAGGTCGCGTCGTTTTCTGTGTGCGTCGCCTGACAGACACATCGTTTTAGGCACACTAATTGTGATTTTGCCGCCTTTTCGTGTTTTAATCAAAAACTCGTCTCTCTCTCTCCCTCTCTCCGTCTTTTCACCTTTGCATCTTCGTTTTCTCCCAAGTTTTCTCTCTCTAACACTTATCTCCCAAATCCTCCATTGTTTCAAGCTCTCAAGCTCTGTAACTTGCTCCGTTCATCCCTTCTAGTGAAGCATTCACCGCTCCGCTCAATTCACTGTCGTCATCCGACTTCGGCGAATCTCACACCGGCGTCATTTTTTTTGGTAAGTCACTGCTCCCCTCGTTTCGATTCTTTATTTACTTCAAACTTTGCTGTGCTTGTATACTGCCATTTGCGAATCCATTCATGCTCTTGATTATACTTGCTTGTATTTTGAATTCCATCACTTTGAGTACCAAACATGCTTTGTTTAGGATTTTTAGTTTGTTCAATCTACTTTTGATTCATAGCCTTTATGCACACATATGTATTGTTTCACGTGTCTCAATGTTTTTGATAGTTTATCACTGTTCTTGATTTTTAATCTGTGTTCTTGAATTTCTGCTACCTTCTTAAGTCTGAATCATACTATTTGCCCTGTTTTCTTGTTGCATTTTCCAGATTCATGCCTTCAATTCTTGTTCCCATAGTCTTAGGCTTGGGATTTGTTCTAGAACCCTTCCCTTTAGGAAAAACCGAACCAACAACCTTTAAGTTTTTTAAGAAAAATTTACCTCAATGCTCTCTAGGTTTTAGCTGAGGTCCCTGAAACCCACACAAACCCCTTTCTTCCGAATTCCCTCACCTGGCCCTCTTAGCCAACATCATAGGTATGTTTAGGTAGAGGGTAGACACCCTAAAGAAGCTTGAATACTTTAGGCAAGAGTTCTCCATCCCTGCCGACGTTCATCTTAGGCTGGCTAGGGAGGAGGACTCCACCATGCCCAAAGACAATTTCATGCCCTTCCCAGTAATAGCTTTCATTGAGTGCAGACTTAGGTTCCCTCTTGACATCCTCTTCCGCCAAGTCCTTCACTACTATAAGCTTAACCCGATGCAATTAGCCATTAACTCTTATCGAGTCATAAACGGTGTAATTGCCTTAGCTAGCAAAGAGAACGCTAGGATTACTCTAGCCGACATCCAATACTGTTACACCATGTGTGGCCTGAAGTCAGAAAATGGCTATATCTATTACCTTAAGCCAAGATTCACAGGATACAAACTCATCGCCGACCTCCCAGACTCCAACAAGGGTGCTGGAGACGATTATTTCATCGTCTCGGGCAATTGGAAGTTCCCACCAGATGACGACCTTCACCTCTACCCCTTAAGCCGAACAGTGTTCAAAGAGGGAAATGGTAAGAGCCAAGTGTCACTTTACTTGCTTTTAAGTCTTTTTTATTTTGATACTTTTGTATGTTCTAATGTCTGTTTTTTACTTGCAGTCCTTCCTCAGCCACCCAAAGACTTTTGCAAGACATTCTTCCCCAGCAAAGACTTCAAGAGGCTGCTGGGCTTCCTGTCAATCAGTGCAAGGCTCCTCTACTGCTGAACTACATCCCGACTTACAAATCCATCCTTCCCGATGTCCCTAAGAAGAGCAAGTCTCTACCTTCTGCGACAACTCCCCCAACTACTTTATCGCCAAGGCCAGATCAGGCCTCAACATCTGACCCAGCAGAGCAGCCATCGACATCTACTCTGCAACTAATTCCTCCAGCCCAGCGTCAACGCCGACGTTGAGCTCCACTGCTCGCCCCTGTAGGCAGAACTCATAGCCGAAAATGCCGAAGTGCTGAGGCGTCGGCTTATGTCACGACCCAAACCCGTCCCTATAGGTTTGGCGACGTAGCCGGCCAGTAATCCTTGCATTATCGAAGGCCTCTTGACTGATTAACATATAGCTAGGGGCTGCGGAAGCCAATATATAAAATATACGAAGTCCATTGAGCTGTGAAGACATACATGAAACAGGAAGTCTTAAACTTTATATACAAGTGATGTCATAGATACAACATTTACACGTCATTATCATGTACATACAAAAGAGAACTTGCTCATAAAACAAAAGGAGCAGTCTTATACATTCATATTAACATAGCCACATAACATGACATGATCTGGAACCTCCTCGTGAGGCGTAAAGGGTGGCTGACTAGCACAAAAATACTCCACGTATCACCTTAAGCCTGATCACGAATCTGCTCACCTACATACATATAAATAACTAGTGAGCGGATGCCCAGCGAATAATAACTAAGTAAAGGGGTATATGAATGATGTCCCATACTCGTGGCTGAAATAAAAGTTTACATTCATTAGTGCTAATAGATTGCACACAGAGTGTCTCAAATCGTACTTCTCAGCTCTATAAAAGAACCTCCGGCCGGGTAAGGATAACTTGTCAGTCCCTTATAAGGACCACCAGACTGGGAACTTGTAAACTTGTCAGTTCCATTTAGGAACCTCCAGCTGGGTACAAATAGCTTGTCAGTTTCATAAGGAACCTCCGGTCCAGGAATTCATAGCATACTTGGATCATAACATTATGTCACTTATAACATACTTGAATCGTGGCATATATCACTTGCAACATACTTAAATCATAGCATAATGTCACTTGCGGCATACTTGAATCATGGCATAGCATCATAAAGGCTTGTTATTGTCGGACAATCATTCATAGTATAAAACATGGCATTTCTTTCAACAGATCTTATATCGTATACAGGAAATACATAACTTTGAACATAGCTTTACTAAGTTATTACTCATAGATAACCAGTAGCTCCAGGTAGACGGTAAAGTGGGCAATTCAGCTGACTTGAGGTGCATGACCTACATAACATAGCAGATTCATGCATTGAAACACACACTCGGATTGCACATAACTTATCTCATTTGTTCTTAGTGTGTTTCTAGCCTTTAACCTCATTATGAAGTCTTAATCATGGCCTAAGAATGTCTAGGATGGAATGAGGATGCAAAAATGTACTTGAAACACTTAGCCAAATTTTTGCTAAAACAGGGGTCTCGCTTGAGCGTAGCTTCCTTCGCTCGAGCGAGCATTCCAAAAGTGAGTAGTCGCTCGAGCGCACACTCCTTCGCTCAAGCGGTCTGCAAAATGTGAAAAAGTTCTGGATGCATGAAATCTTCGCTCGATGGTCGCTCGACGCTCGCTCGAGCGTAAGACACAATCCTTCGCTCGAGCGTAACTCTCGTCGCTCGAGCGTGCTTCCAGACGCACACACACCTGAGAGCATGCAATTTACGCTCGAGCCAACCTTTTTGTCGCTCGAGCAAAAGTGTGAAATAAAGGTCGTCGCTCAAGCGTATAATCCTTCGCTCGAGCGAGGAAGTAGAATTCTGGGTTTTCCAGATTTGCTCCCAATCTTCAAAACATGAATTCAACACCCCAAAACTCATCCTCTTGGGCCAAAATTCTGGAAAACATTTAGAAACTTACAAAACATCATGGTTTAAAGATTATTTCATGAAATCAAGGCCCAAAAGTGTGCCAATTGTACAAAATTCCAACATAAACTTTATGAAGGTTTCAAGAACACAACATGCATGCATTCTCTTGAACTCAACCTCTTCAAAACATGATCAAACTTGGCAACTTGATAGAAAACATGGTGAATTCCCAAAACATAAGTGAGATGAACACATGCATGAAAGAATTCTTTGAAATCATGCTCAATTTGTGAAGAAATGAACATGCATGCATGGTATGACCCAATTTTACTCAATTCTAGTGTAATTCCTTCATGAGTTCACCTAATTCACTCAAAGTCTTGTAGAGTCTAATTCAATTACACAATTTAGAGTTTGATTCCTTTCCTAGAGACTTGAATTCACAAAGGTTGTAGGTGAAACTCCCAAACTCTCTTCAAATGTCTACAATTCTAGGAAAACCCTCTCAAATGACAAATGTTGATGCCAATTCTCACCCTTGGTCTCCTTTCTCCCTCTCTCTTACGCTTGATCACTTGGAGGCTCAAAGATGTTGTCAAAACAAAGGCTCTAGTGGGTGTATAGGCCTTATGTAGGCTTGGCAAAAGTGCAATTAATTAAGATCAAGTAAGTGGACATTAATTCAATCTAATTTAATCGTTTCAAATCACATTTTAATTAAACCTACCATAAAGTAAAAATCCCAACTAACACATAAATCAAATCAATTTCTGTATTGGATGCCAATAAGGCCTTCAATTCACAAAATGAAACCAAAACATGAACAGATCTTTCTACGTCAAACAGATATAAATGCAAAATGATGTAATGCACATATATTTGACTTAGGATTTCTTCTTAATTACTTATTTTCCATACTCAAACATGTATTAGTGTTAATCATGGGTCGGGGTTGTTGCAGTCTTCCCCCCTTAAAGAGTTTGGTCCTCCAAACTCGACTTACCTTCATTTTGGAAGAACACCGGATTCAAAGGAAACAACTCAGGGTATCTTTTTTTATCATGTCTTCTTCTATTTCCCAGGTTGCATAGGTTCCCCCATGATTCTGCCAATCCACCTTCACTAATGGAATTTCTTTGTTCCTTAGTCTTTTGATTCTTTGGTTGACAATTTGCATTGGCCACTATTTGTAGGTATAATCGTCTTTTAAAATTACATGCGTTGGTTCAATGACATGGAGTGGATCTCTCAAATATTCTCGAAGCATCGACACATGAAATACGTTGTGCATATGTTCCATTACCGGAGGTAGGGCTACCCGATACGTTACTGGGTTAATCTTCTCCAAGACTTCGTATGGCCCAACATATCTTGGTGCTATTTTACCTTTAACACCAAACTTTGTTTGTCCTTTCATTGGAGTCACTTTAATAAACATGTGATCCCCGACCTCGTATTCTCTGTCTTTTCTTCAGACATTTGTATAACTCTTCGGTCGGCTCTGTGCAGTTTTCAGTCTTTGCTGAATCAGCTTTACATTTTTGTTGTTTCTTGCACCAGTTCCGGTCCCAACAAAGGTCTATCACCTACTTCAACCCAACATATTAGAGATCGACACTTTCTTCCATAAAAAGCTTCATAAGGAGCCATTCCAATGCTTGAATGGTAGCTGTTGTTATACACAAACTCAGTTAATGGCAAGTAAGTTTCCCAATTCCCTTGGAAGTTCAACACACACATTCTGAGCATATCTTCCAAGGTCTATTGGTTCCTCCGTCTGACCATAGTCTATGGGTGATAAGCACTACTTAACCTTAGTTCTTTCCTAAGGCCTGTTGCAAACTCTGCCAAAATCTTGACACAAACTTGGAATCCTTGTCAGATACGATAGATACTGGCATCCCATGTATCTCACAATTTCATTCATATAAATATCGGCCAACTTGTCAGCATTGTAAATAGATTTCACAGGTAAAAACTGAGCAGACTTAGTTAAACGACCACAATGACCCAAATAGAATCCATACCTCGAGAAAAGCGAGGCAATCCCACAATGAAGTCCATGGTAATGTGCTCTCATTTCCATTCCGGTATTGGAAGCGGCTATAGCAAACCAGCAGGTCGTTGATGTTCAGCTTTAACTTGTTGACAATGTAAACATCTAGCCACAAAGTCCGCAATACACTTTTTCATCCCAGCCACCAGAAATTTTGTTTCAAGTCATGATACATCTTCGTATTTCCCGGATGCATGGCAAATTTGGTGTTGTGGGCTTCAGTCATAACACGCTTTCTCAAATCAGAGGAATCGGGTACACAAAGCCTATTTTGAAATTTCAACACATTATTCTCAAACACAAACCCCAGCTTCGGCTTTAAGTCAAATTCTTCCACAATCTTTTTCAGGTACTTATCTTCAAGTTGTTTCTGTTTGATTTTTTCAATGATTGCAACCTGAGGGAAATGACAGCTAGTATTCCGCCTTGTTCGCGTATCACAATCTCAATCTCATTCTTCTCCAGGTCACATAACAATTCCTCCTGGCTAGTGAGAAAACATGACAAATTCCCAGTAGACTTTCGGCTCAAGGCATCTTCCACAGTATTAGCTTTCCCTGGGTGATACAAAATCTGCAAATCATAATCCTTAATTAGCTCTACCACCTTCTCTTCTCATGTTCAATTCCTTTTGGGTAAAGAAATATTTGTGGCTTTTATGATCAGTATACCTTCACATGTAGCTCCATATAAATAATGCGCTAGATTTTTAAAGCAAACACCACTACTGCCAATTCAAGATCATGCGTCGGGTAATTCCTTTCATGTGGTCGGAGTTGTCGTGAAGCATAAGCAATTACCTTCCCATTTTGCATTAGCACACACCCCAACCCTTTATACGAAGCATCACTGTAAATTGGAACCCATCAGTACCATTAGGTAAAGTCAAGATTGGTGCAGTCACCAACCTGGTTTTCAACTCTTGAAAGGCTGATTCACGCTAATCCTTCAATCAAACTGTACATTCTTCTTTGTTAATTGTGTCAATGGCATTGCAAGCTTTGAGAAGTCTTTCACAAATCTTTTAATAACCAGCAAGTCCCAAAAAACTTCTAACTTCTGACACATTTGTTGGCTTGGGCCAGTCCACAACAGCTTCAATTTTTTGAGGGTCAACAGAGATGCCATCCTTGTTAATCACATGTCCCAAAAATGCCACATTATCAAGCCAGAATTCGCACTGGCAATTTTGCATACAATTTCTTTTCTCTTAGAATCTGCCAGTGGTTCTCAGATGATTCTCATGTTCTTTCCTGTCTTTAGAATAAATCAAAATGTCATCAATAAACACAACAATAAATTCATCAAGATATTGTTTGATGACCCTGCTCATTAAGTCCATAAAGGCTGCTGGTGCATTTGTTACCCCGAATGATTAGCATATGAATCATCAAGAATTCATGTTCATATCTAGTCCTGAATGCAGTTTTCTCTACATCTTCTGCCTTGACCTTTAACTGATGATATCCGGATCTAAGATCAATTTTAGAGAACACTTGGCTCCTTGAGTTGTCAAACAAATCATCTATTCGGGGCAATGGATATTTGTTCTTAATAGTCACTTTGTTCAATTCTCGATAGTCAATACATAGCCTCAAAGATCCGTCTTTCTTTTTGACAAATAATACCGGAGCGCCCCAAGGTGAGGTACTCGGACGGATGAATTTCTTGTCTAAGAGTTCTTGAAGTTGGATTTTAATTCTTTCAACTCAGAAGTCGACATCCTATATGGAGCCTTGGAGATGGGTTGTGTTCCAGTATTACATCAATGGTAAATTCAATTTCCCTATCAATTAAATCCCCGGGTAGATCATTAGGAAACACATCAGAAAAGTCACAAACCACAGAATGGTTTCCACACCGGTGCTATCTACAGATTCAGTTAATGCAGAACACAAATAGCCCCGACAGCCTTTCCTTAACAATTTCTTAGCTTTCATAAACAAATCAAGTATGGTGGAGAAACTACCCATTCCCATTGAAAGTAAACTCAGGCATACTAGGTGGTTTGAACACGACGGTTTTGTTTACACAATCAATCGTAGCACAATATTTGGTCAGCCAATCCATACCCAAAATACAGTCAAAATGATCAATGTTCAAAGGCAATAAGTCGACATACAATGTCATGTCACCAATTTTAAAATCACATGCCGGGTATACATAAGCACATATCATAGAACTCCCAGATGGTGTAGACACAGATAGCAAACAAGTCACAGGTTCTATCGGTCTAGTTAATTTCTGAGAGAAAGCATGCGAAACAAAAAGAATGCGTAGAACCAGAATCAATCAATACATAGGCATTCTGAGCACAAATAGGAATTATACCTGACACCACCGTTTCGACATTCTTACATCTCCAAGGGTGAGTGCAAACACTCTTCCTTGCCTCAGTGTCTCATTTCCAGTATTACTTCTGACATTGGTTTTAGTTATTAATGGCTAACATTTCAAACCTCATTGGGCAATCTCTAATCATATGACCAGTTTTGCCACACCGGAAACACGCACCCGATGCACGTTACATATGCCTTTATGCCTCCTTCCACAGTCTGCACAAATTGGTATAGACCCACTACTCCGGCTGGAGCTGCTTGAAGAACCTGATTTTTGCTTTTTGTTCGTGGAGAAGGAACGACCTTTCCGAAAATTAGATCCAGGCCTTTTATTTTTCCATTTTGTTACTGTGTTTTGGCTTGTTTCATTGCTGCTATTGTGGCTTCTGCCATTATTGCTCTGTCTAAAACTTCCATATAAGTAGGCAATTTCAAGACGCCTACTCGGTTGAACACTTTCAGATCCAATCCGCCTTCAAATTTCGTGCCTTTTTATAATAGTATCTACCATATGAGGAGCAAATCGAGCCAACTCAGTAAATTTGGCCTCATACTCAGCCACAGACATCCTGCCTTGCTTAAGTTCTTGAAATTGAGAAACTTTCCGATCTCGGAAACATTGGGAAAATATTTATCATAGAAGATTCATTAATGTGCCCAGTCATATTCCCATTACAGCTTGAATTAGTAACCACCACTTCGGGCTTCATCTTTCAGAGTATAGGTAGCTAGGAGAACTTTCTGGACCTCAGAACAAGGGAACACCTCAAATAGCTTCTCATTTCAGTAACCATGTTTCAGCTTTTGCGGTTCAATGCCCCCTAAGAAAGTCGGTGGTTTCATCTTCAAAAACTTCTGAGTTAAACTTAGAGGTCACTATTTTCTGGCTCCACCTGGACCGGTGGGGAGGTAAGTTGTTGCCTCTTTGTTGTGAATCATTGCCTCAGTCAAAGCTGCAAGCATTTGTTCCATTCGCTCATTCGAGCTCAGATGATTCAGCAGTTCCATCACTCCTTGCATTGTCCATTTGCTATAGGTAAACAGAACATTATGAACATAGGCAAATAGTCCTTTTTACATTATCCAAATTGTTTATTCCCATATCACATGATTATAATTAGATTTATGCTTTCATGTTAAACACACACTTATACATGCAGACGGAATGCCCCTACTTCTTACTAGGGCATCCTAAGCTTATATGGACTTGTTGTGTGGTAGAACTCGTGCTCTGATACCACTCTGTCGACCCAAACCCGCCCTATAGGTTTGGCAATGTAACCGGCCAGTAATCCTTGGATTACGAAGGCCTCTTGACTGATAAACATATAGCTAGGGGCTGCGGAAGCCAATATATAAAATATACGAAGTCCATTGAATTGTGAAGACATACATGAAACAGGAAGTCTTAAACTTTATATACAAGTGACGTCATAGATACAGCTTTACACGTCATTATCATGTACATACAAAAGAGAACTCGCTCATAAAACAAAAGGAGCAGTCTTATACATTCATATTAACATAGCCAATAACATGACATGATCTGGAACCTCCTCTGAGGCTAAAGGGTGGCTACTAGCACAAAAATACTCCAGGCATCACCTTAAGCCTGATCAGAATCTGCTCACCTACATACATATAAATAACTAGTGAGCGGATGCCCAGCGAATAATAACTAAGTAAAGGGGTATATGAATGATGTCCCATACTCGTGGCTGAAATAAAAGTTTACATTCATTAGTGCTAATAGATTGCACACAGAGTGTCTCAAATCGTACTTCTCAGCTCTATAAAAAACCTCCGGCCGGGTAAGGATAACTTGTCAGTCCCTTATAGACCTCCAGATGGGAACTTGTAAACTTGTCAGTTCCATTTAGGAACCTCCAGCCGGGTACAAATAGCTTGTCAGTTCCTAAGGAACCTCGGTCCAGGAATTCATAGCATACTTGGATCATAACATATGTCACTTATAACATACTTGAATCGTGGCATATATCACTTGCAACATACTTAAATCATAGCATAATGTCACTTGCGGCATACTTAATCATGGCATAGCATCATAAAGGCTTTTATTGTCGGACAATCATTCATAGTATAAAACATGGCATTTCTTTCAACAGATCTTATATCGTATACAGGAAATACATAACTTTGAACATAGCTTTACTAAGTTATTACTCATAGATAACCAGTAGCTCCAGGTAGACGGTAAAGTGGGCAATTCAGCTGAATTGAGGTGCGTGACCTACATAACATAGCAGATTCATGCATTGAAACACACACTCGGATTGCACATAACTTATCTCATTTGTTCTTAGTGTGTTTCTAGCCTTTAACCTCATTATGAAGTCTTAATCATGGCCTAAGAATGTCTAGGATGGAATGAGGATGCAAAAATGTACTTGAAACACTTAGCCAAATTTTTGCTAAAACAGGGGTCTCGCGAGTTGCTCTTCCTTCGCTCGAGCGAGCATGCCGAAAGTGAGTAGTCCCTCGAGCGCACACTCTTCGCTCAAGGGTCTGCAAAATGTGAAAAAGTTCTGGATGCATGAAATCTTCGCTCGATGGTCGCTCGACGCTTGCTCGAGCTTGAGACACAATCCTTCGCTCGAGCGTAACTCTCGTCGCTCGAGCGTGCTTCCAGATGTACAACACGAGAGCATGCAATTTACGCTCGAGCCAACCTTTTTGTCGCTCGAGCGGAAGTGTGAAATAAAGGTGGTCGCTCGAGCGTAAAATCCTTCGCTCGAGGAGGAAGTAGAATTCTGGGTTTTCCAGATTTGCTCCCAATCTTCAAAACATGAATTCAACACCCCAAAACTCATCCTCTTGGCCAAAATTCTGAAAACATTTAGAAACTTACAAAACTCATGGTTTAAAGATTATTTCATGAAATCAAGGCCCAAAAGTGTGCCAATTGCTAAAATTCCAACATAAACTTTATAAGGTTTCAAGAACACAACATGCGTGCATTCTCTTGAACCCAACCTCTTCAAAACATGATCAAACTTGGCAACTTGATAGAAAACATGGTGAATTCCCAAAACATAAGTGAGATGAACACATGCATGAAAGAATTCTTTGAAATCATGCTCAATTTGTGAAGAAATTAACATGCATGCATGGTATGACCCAATTTTACTCAATTCTAGTGTAATTCCTTCATGAGTTCACCTAATTCACTCAAAGTCTTGTAGAGTCTAATTCAATTACACAATTTAGAGTTTGATTCCTTACCTAGAGACTTGAATTCACAAAGGTTGTAGGTGAAACTCCCAAACTCTCTTCAAATGTCTACAATTCTAGGAAAACCCTCTCAATGACAAATGTTGATGCCAATTCTCACCCTTGGTCTCCTTTCTCCCTCTCTCTTACGCTTGATCACTTGGAGGCTCAAAGATGTTGTCAAAACAAAGGCTCTAGTGGGTGTATAGGCCTTATGTAGGCTTGGCAAAAGTGCAATTAATTAAGATCAAGTAAGTGGACATTAATTCAATCTAATTTAATCGTTTCAAATCACATTTTAATTAAACCTACCATAAAGTTCTAAAAATCCCAATTAACACATAAATCAAATCAATTTTTGTATTGGATGCCGGTAAGGCCTTCAATTCGCAAATTGAAACCAAAACATGAACATATCTTTCTACGTCAAACAGATATAAATGCAAAATGATGTAATGCACATATATTTGACTTAGAATTTCTTCTTAATTACTTATTTTCCATACTCAAACATGTATTAGTGTTAATCATGGGTCGGGGTTGTTACAGTCTTCCCCCCTTAAAGAGTTTGGTCCTCCAAACTCGACTTACCTTCATTTTGGAAGAACACCGGATTCAAAGGAAACAACTCAGGGTATCTTTTCATCTTGTCTTCTTCTGTTTCCCAGGTTGCATAGGTTCCCCTATGATTCTGCCAATCCACCTTCACTAATGGAATTTCTTTGTTCCTTAGTCTTTTGATTCTTTGGTTGACAATTTGCATTGGCCACTATTCGTAGGTATAATCGTCTTTTAAAACTACATGCGTTGGTTCAATGACATGGAGTGGATCTCTCAAATATTCTCGAAGCATCGACACATGAAATACATTGTGCATATGTTCCATTACCGGAGGTAGGGCTACCCGATACGTTACTGGGTTAATCTTCTCCAAGACTTCGTATGGCCCAACATATCTTGGTGCTAATTTACCCTTAACACCAAACCGTGTTTGTCCTTTCATTGGAGTCACTTTAATAAACATGTGATCCCTGACCTCGTATTCTCTATCTCTTCTTCGGACATCTGCATAACTCTTTTGTCGGCTCTGTGCAGTTTTCAGTCTTTGCTGAATCAGTTTTACATTTTCTGTTGTTTCTTGCACCAGTTCCAGTCCCAACAAAGGTCTATCACCTACTTCAACCAAACATATTAGAGATCGACACTTTCTTCCATAAAAAGCTTCATAAGGAGCCATTCTAATGCTTGAATGGTAGCTGTTGTTATACACAAACTCAGCTAATGGCAAGTAAGTTTCCCAATTCCCTTGGAAGTCCAACACACACATTCTGAGCATATCTTCCAAGGTCTGATTGGTTCGCTCCGTCTGACCATCAGTCTATGGGTGATAAGCACTACTTAACCTTAGTTCTGTTCCTAAGGCCTATTGCAAACTCTGCCAAAATCTTGACACAAACTTGGAATCCTTGTCAGATACGATAGATACTGGCATCCCATGTAATCTCACAATTTCATTCATATAAATATCGGCCAACTTGTCAGCATTGTAAATAGATTTCACAGGTAAAAACTGAGCAGACTTAGTTAAACGATCCACAATGACCCAAATAGAATCCATACCTCGAGAAGAGCGAGGCAATCCCACAATGAAGTCCATGGTAATGTGCTCTCATTTCCATTCCGGTATTGGAAGCGACTATAGCAAACCAGCAGGTCGTTGATGTTCAGCTTTAACTTGTTGACAATGTAAACATCTAGCCACAAAGTCCGCAATACACTTTTTCATCCCAGGCCACCAGAAATTTTGTTTCAAGTCATGATACATCTTCGTATTTCCCGGATGCATGGAAAATTTGGTGTTGTGGGCTTCGGACATAACACGCTTTCTCAAATCAGAGGAATCGGGTACACAAAGCCTATTTTGAAATTTCAACACATTATTCTCAAACACAAACCCCGGCTTCGGCTTTAAGTCAAATTCTTCCACAATCTTTTTCAGGTACTTATCTTCAAGTTGTTTCTGTTTGATTTTTTCAATGATTGCAACCTGAGCGGAAATGACAGCTAGTATTCCGCCTTGTTCGCGTATCACAATCTCAATCTCATTCTTCTCCAGGTCACATAACAATTCCTCCTGGCTAGTGAGCAAACATGACAAATTCCCAGTAGACTTTCGGCTCAAGGCATCTACCACAGTATTAGCTTTCCCTGGGTGATACAAAATCTGCAAATCATAATCCTTAATTAGCTCTAACCACCTTCTTTGTCTCATGTTCAATTCCTTTTGGGTAAAGAAATATTTGAGGCTTTTATGATCAGTATACACTTCACATGTAGCTCTATATAAATAATGTTGCCAGATTTTTAAAGCAAACACCACTGCTACCAATTCAAGATCATGCATCGGGTAATTCCTTTCATGTGGTCAGAGTTATCGTGAAGCATAAGCAATTACCTTCCCATTTTGCATTAGCACACACCCCAACCCTTTATACGAAGCATCACTGTAAATTTCACTACAACAAAAAAGGCCTTTGGTGACAGACTGATTTTGTCTCCAAACATCAAATTTTCGTCACTAAAGTGATCTGCGACGAAAAAATTTGTCACCACATTCATGGCCTAAACATCATCGCTGAAAGTACCTGGTGACGAAAAACAGTTTCGTCGCCTATTTTTCATTTTTGGCGACGAAATGTTTCGTCTCCAAATGTTCAATTTTTCGTCCTCTAAAACATCAATTTCGTCCCCAAAACTAAATAATATTTTATTTTAATTGTTTTTGGCAACAAAATATTTCGTCACCACATATATTTTAGTGACGAAAGTTTTCCTCACCAATGATATGGATTAAGGTGACAAAAAAATTCGTCACTAAAATGAGCAAAAAAGAAAATTATTCAATGAAAAAAAACATTTTGTCACCAAATATTTCAATTTAGCGACGAAATATTCAGCAAATGTGACGAAATTATTTGTTTCGTATTATATCATTAGTGGCAAAATTATTCGTCATGTTTTTTGAAAACTAATAGTGACATTTTTTATTTCGTCACTAATAAAAATTAAAAAATTTTAAAATGGGGGTACTATTTTCTTCCGAAATTTTTCCTTTTCAGTAACAATTCCCTGCGCATTTCAATAACCTGTTCAATAAAATATCTATTACAAATCAATACAAAAATCTGTTCATTTTCATAAACATCACAATCGAATTTCAGCACTATCCACAAAAATACAATATGAACAGCATGCGGATTATAAACATGTCTCCTAATATCCACAAAACTAATATCCACAAAAATATAATATCAACCGCATGCGGATTAGCAAACACATCTCCTAATATCCAACAAAAAATTATCTACTAATATCAACAAAAATAAAATATCAAGGGCGGATTACCAAACATGCCCTGTAATACCAACAAAAATATAAAATTTACAACGCAACCAAAATACATGTAAGGTAATATGAACAAAAACACAAAATGAGCTACCATCTGCCCTCCAAATTACCAAACATATCCATATCAAATCTCGAATCTGCCAAAAAATAAAACACACAAAAAAAAAATGCAAGTTAGACAATTATTATCTTATCCATAAAATATACAATTTAACATGCATTTTTTCGAATTAGTTTTCAAATCAGGAGTCCGGTGCAAGTTCCATTAGTTTCCACAACTTACGTTGGTTCCTCCCAACATGTTTGAGGTGTTCCCCGGGCCGTCCTGCGGCTGTTACACGATTTTGGCCCTCGAAGGTCTATTTTCAATCTTAAGTGTGAAAAAGTGCAATTTCGGACTTAGTTTTCAAACCGGGAGTCCCGTGCCAGTTTAGTAAGTTTCCACAACTCACATTGGTCCCTCCCGAGGTGTTTGACGTGTTCCCCGGGCCGTCTCGTGGTTGTTGCACGATTTTGGCCTCCGATGGCCTATTTTCAAGCTTAAGTGTAAAAAAGTGCAATTTTTGACTTAGTTTTCAAACCGGGAGTCCCGTGCTAGTTCCGTAAGTTTTCATAACTCACATTGGCCCCTTCTAACGTGTTTGAGGTGTTCCCCGGGCTGTCTCGTGGCTGTTGCATGATTTTGGCCTCCGATGGCCTATTTTGAAGCTTAAATGTGAAAAAGTGCAATTTTGGACTTGGTTTTCAAACCGGGAGTCCCGTGCTAGTTCCGTAAGTTTCCACAACTCACATTGGTCCCTCCTGAAGTGTTTGAGGTGTTCCCAGGCCGTCTCGTGGCTGTTGCACGATTTTGACCTCCGATGGCCTATTTTCAAGCTTAAGTGTGAAAAATTGTATTTTTCGACTTAGTTTTCAAACCGGGAGTCCCGTGCTAGTTCTGTAAGTTTCCACAACTCACATTGGTCCCTCCCGAGGTGTTTGACATGTTCCCCAGGCCGTCCCATGGTTGTTGCACGATTTTGGCCTCCGATGGCCTATTTTCAAGCTTAAGTGTGAAAAGTGCATTTTTGGACTTAGTTTTCAAACCGGGAGTCCCGTGCTAGTTCCGTAAGTTTTCACAACTCACATTGGTCCATCCTGAGGTGTTTGAGGTGTTCCCCGGGCCGTCTCATGGCTGTTGCATGATTTTGGCCTCCGGTGGCCTATTTTGAAGCTTAAGTGTGAAAAAGTACAATTTTGGACTTAGTTTTCAAACCGGGAGTCCCGTGCTAGTTCCGTCAGTTTCCACAACTCACATTGGTCCCTTCTGAGGTGTTTGAGGTGTTCCCCAGGCCATCTCATGGCTGTTGTACGATTTTGGCCTCCAATGACCTATTTTCAAGCTTAAGTGTGAAAAAGTGCATTTTTCGACTTAGTTTTCAAACCAGGAGTCCCGTGCTAGTTCCGTAAGTTTCCACAACTCACATTGGTCCCTCCCGAGGTGTTTGAGGTATTCCCCGGGCCGTCTCGTGGCTGTTGCATGATTTTTGCCTCCGGTGGCCTATTTTGAAGCTTAAGTGTAAAAAAGTGCAATTTTGGACTTAGTTTTCAAACCGGGAGTCCCGTGCTAGTTCCGTAAGTTTCCACAACTTACATTGGTCCCTCCCAAGGTGTTTGAGGTGTTCCCCAGGCCGTCTCGTGGCTGTTGCACGATTTTGACATCCGATGGCCTATTTTCAAGCTTAAGTTTGAAAAAGTACATTTTTCGACTTAGTTTTCAAACCAGGAGTGCCGTGCTAGTTCTGTAAATTTTCACAACTCACATTAGTCCCTCTCAACGTGTTTGAGGTGTTCCTCGGGCTGTCTCACGGCTGTTACACGATTTTGGCCTCCGGTGGCCTATTTTGAAGCTTAAGTGTGAAAAAGTGCATTTTTGGACTTAGTTTTCAAACCGGGAGTCCTGTTCTAGTTCCGTAAGTTTCCACAACTCACATTGGTTCCTCCCGAGGTGTTTGAGGTGTTCCCCAGGTCGTCTCATGGCTGTTGCACGATTTTGGCCTCTGATGGCCTATTTTCAAGCTTAAGTGTGAAAAATACATTTTTCGACTTAGTTTTCAAACCAGAAGTCCCGTGCTAGTTCCGTAAGTTTCCACAACTCACATTGGTCCCTCTTGAGGTGTTTGAGGTGTTCCTTGAGCCGTCTCGTGGCTGTTGCATGATTTTGGCCTCCGATGGCCTATTTTGAAGCTTAAGTGTGAAAAAGTGTATTTTTCGACTTAGTTTTCAAACCGGGAGTCCCGTGCTAGTTCCGTAAGTTTGCAAAACTCACATTGGTCCCTTCCGACGTGTTTGAGGTGTTCCTCAGGCCGTCTCGTGGCTATTACACGATTTGGCCTCCGATGGCCTATTTTTCAAGCTTAAGTGTGAAAAAGTGCATTTTTGAACTTAGTTTTCGAACCGAGAATCCCGTGCTAGTTCCGTAAGTTTCCACAACTTACTTTTGTCCCTCCTAAGGCGTTTGAGGTGTCACTACTAAAAATCGGACTTTTTGCGACGGTCTCAAACGTCGCAAAAGGTCCATATATCGTCGCAAAAGACTTTTTGCGACGGAGCAGCGACGGAAAATGGGGGGTCTCTTTGACAGAACTCGGAAGTCATAACAATGACGTGAGTGAATGTCAAAGCCCAGAGACGACCTATTTTTGACAAGGCCGAAGACTTGGACAAACAAACAAAAATATCGATAGATAAATGGTTGTGCCCGCATGCTGTCTACGTATCCCTTTGCAAGGAATCAAACCAGCGTAGTTCAGGGGCAGAATGCAAAGTGATGCACAATGCAAGTGCATAACTTATGATCATGCAAAGGATGCTGTAATGAAGCAATTATAAATGCAACATTTTAAGCGAATGCTATGCAAGCAAGTAGACATGAACCAAACTACATCTCATGTAGAAAGGATGTAAGAGAATTATGCAATTCTCACGAACATGTGCGTTAGATACACAAAAGTGAACGAAGTGTGATGGATACACTAAGTGGACAAACATGTGTGATGGATACACCAAAGTGAAGAGAGTGTGATGGATACACTATATGAATAAAGTGTGGTTGATACACTAAGTGGAGCAAAGTGTGACAGATACACAAAGCAAAACGAGTGTGATGGATACACTAAGCAAATGTGTGTGGTGGATACACAAAAGGGGCATGTAATAGATACAAAAAGTGAACGTGTGTGGTAGATACACAAAGTGAAGTGAGTGTGATGGATACACTATATGAAGCAAAGTGTGATGGATACACAAGGTGAGTGCAGTGTGATGGATGCACTGTATGAAGCAAAGTGTGATGGATACACAAGGTGAGCATAGTGTGATAGATGCATAAAGAGAAAGTGTGTGATTGATACACAAAGCGAGCGTGTGATTGATACACAAAGCGAAAGTGTGTGATGGATACAAAGCGAGTGTGTGATAGATACACTATATGAACTAAGTGTGATTGATACACTAAATGAATGAAGTGAGCAAAGCGTGATGGATACACAAAAGGCAAACACAAAGTGTGATAGATGCACTAAGTGAACAAGTATGATGGATATACTAAAGGTGAACACGAAGTGTGATAGATGCACTTAGTGAACAAGTATGATTGATATACTAAATGTGAACACAAAGTGTGATAGATGCACTTAGTGAACAAGTATGATAGATATACTAAATGTGAACACGAAGTGTGATAGATGCACTTAGTGAACAAGTATGATGGATATACTAAAGGTGAACACGAAGTGTGATAGATGCACTTAGTGAACAAGTATGATTGATATACTAAGGGTGAACACGAAGTGTGATAGATGCACTTAGTGAACAAGTATGATGATATACTGAATGTGAACACGAAGTGTGATAGATGCACTTAGTGAACAGTATGATGTGGTATATATATAAAAGGTGAACACAAAGTGTGATAGATGCACTTAGTGAACAAGTATGATAGATATACTAAGGGTGAACACGAAGTGTGATAGATGCACTTAGTGAACAGGAGTATGATTGATATACTAAAGGTGGACACGAAGTGTGATAGATGCACTCAGTGAACAGGAGTATGATTGATATACTAAATGTGAATGAAGTGTGTGATTGATACACTGAATGCAATGAAGTGTGTAATTGATACACTGAATGCAAATGAAGTGTGTGATTGATACACTAAATGAAATGAATGTGTGATTGATACACTGAATAAATGAAGTGTGTGATTGATACACTAAATAACTGAAGTGTGTGATTGATACACTAAATGCAAATGAAGTGTGTGATTGATACACTGAATAAATGAAGTGTGTGATTGATACACTGAATGCAAATGAAGTGTGTGATTGATACACTAAATGAAATGAAATGTGTGATTGATACACTGAATAAATGAAGTGTGTGATTGATACACTGAATGCAAATGAAGTGTGTGATTGATACACTAAATGAAATGAAATGTGTGATTGATACACTGAATAAATGAAGTGTGTGATTGATACACTAAATGCAAATGAAGTGTGTGATTGATACACTAAAGTAAATAAAGTGTGCTAGATACACTGAATGAATGAAGTGTGATTGATACACTAAGTGAATGAAGTGTGATTGATACACTATGGGAATGAGGTGTGATTGATACACTATTCTGGCTTGAAGCAGACTTGATCTTGAGTTTGAGGTAGAGGTACACTCATACTTCGGAGCACAAGGCCTGAAGAGGTACACACGGGATGTAGTCTCGGAACTTACTGAAGTTGAAACAAACTCAGATACCCGACGTTTTCCTCTTTTGCTTTTATTTTGCAGTCCGGAACCACATAGCTTCAAATAGGTCCTGGTTTTACTGTTCACACTTATCGGGGGTGGGCCCTGCAGTTTTATGAAAGAACGAATCTGTTTTGCACAAATGTGGAGAATGGCACGGCACTCTGAGCACAAGATGATTTGATTTTGTTTGAAATTAAGAAATGAGTTCTTAACCGGGTATTGAGCCTACGACTGAACACAGCGAAAAAAAACTCAACAAAAGAAAACAAAGGTAAACAACCTAAACACATCTATTGACACTCGAAACGACTCAAACAAGAATCGAGGCAGACAAAACAAACACAAGACTCAAATGTGCACAGGGAGCCTGTTTCACCGGGTATTATTTCCCACCCTTTCTCATTTGTGATTCTCACATTACTCGGCCTCAAGCTCTGTTTTTCTGAAAAGCCCTTTTCTCACTTTTCCTCTCAATGCACATCTCTCTATTCTTTAATCTCTCATTTTTATCCCTCCCCAGAGTGGTTGGCAGATAGACAGGAAGTTGCGGGCTCTTGCCCCTAGCTGCTAGATTCTTTTCTTCCGCACACAGTAGTGAACTTTCCCACAGAGAGGGTTGTGCCACAACTGGGTGTGTAGCAAATCTGCAGCTAACATCGGTTGATGATGCCCTGCTGGGGAGTTTGGACGTGGTTAGATCTGTCCAGATGAGGAAGTGGGACATCTCGCCCCATTCCAATTTATGCTTCGCACATGGCTTGATACCTCGCTGCTTGGAGGACGAGAGAGCTTTCAGCCCTTTTTTGTTGACTTCAGTTGTGCCTCTTCTGGCAGGTGGAGTGTGCCTCTTTGGCAAGTATGTTGATGATGGGGAAAAGACAGAACACCTGACTCAACTGTGCCCCTAGTTCATCATTTTGACCATTTTTTGGTTTTAAAACAATTTTGACCAACATGAAAGTTAGATTAACATGCTTATTCAACTTTTTGATTTAAAATCATGCAAGTCAGGCTATGAGCACTGAAAATTTTCCTTTTTTGGGTCCAAGAAATGGTCCAATTTTTGGAAAAGATGGAACAATTTTCGAGAAAATTAGTCAACCTCAGTAAAAATTCTCAAAAAGTGTTTTTGCAAACGGCCAATGCTCAACAAGCACGGAACCTACTCTTGAGATTCACAACCTCGGATCCATAAGCAATGGAAAATTGCCCCTTGTTCGAAAAGAGCTGCATGGCAACGGAAAGTTGCCCCTTGTTTGAATGGCACCGCAGCGCGTTGAATGGCAACGGAAAGTTGCCCCTTGTGTGAATGGCACCGCGGCGCATTGTGATCAGTCCTCAGAGCGATGATTACAACCGAACTCTCAGATACAGAGAAGGCAAGGATGGTCAAAACCATTACATGGACACAATCGAATTGGAGGTGTTTGTGGCTGGACTTCAGAATGAAGTTGCCTACGTATCCCAAAGATGGGAATCAAGCCTTACGTAGTTCGGGGTTAAGGTACACTCGGGTATTTAACCTCTCCTTTTTATGCTCTAAATTTTGCCAAGGTGCCTATTGCAGGTTTTCGACCTTGCGAGCTTCATTCTTCTTTCTTTTCTTTCTTTTTCATTTTTTCTCTTTTTTTTCTTTTAGGCTCTTACTTTTGCCAAGGCGCCCGATGCGGGTTTTCGACCTTGCGAGCTTCTTTTTTCTTTTCTTTTCTTTTTCTTCTTCCTTTGTTCTTCTTTTTTTTTCTTTCTTTCTTTTGTTGTATTTTTTTTTGCTTGCTCTAACTTTTGCCTGGGTCGCCCTTCCGGGTTTTCGGCCCAGCGAGCCTCTCAAAGGGTAAAAGTGTAGCAGGTCCATGCCAAATGGTTTTAGGGTTTTGATGCCATCCGTATCCAGGAGAGTGGCTGTTGATTCGCAAGAGAACTCATCTTCGGCTCTTCGGGCACATCTGACATCTTTGCCCCTAGTTTGAGAGGGGCTTCTGATCTAGCTTCCCAAGCTCTCTTGACGACATCTGATCTTCTTGATTTGACTTTCTTGCCTCTTGTTCGAGGGCTGCTTTGAATCTGGTCTCACAGGCCTCACGTTGTAGTTAACGTTGAACATTCTGAGTTTGAGTCCAAGGTTCGAAAATGAGGGGTCGAGTCTCGAGGCTGAGAGCGATCCTAGGCTGCACAATCTCAAGAGCGATTCCACACATGTCTTCGCAGGACCGCGCAAAACATTTTTTGAAAGTTTTTAAGAAAGCGACAAATGCTCGCGCTGGAGACAGTGTAGGACCAATCTGGATCAAAGCTAGGGTCCTTCTCAGTACTCACACTAACAAGCATGATTTCATTCATTAAGGGCTTAGCACGCCTCTCTTTCTCTCAATTGATCAAATTTTGCAAATCCCAAGGAATTCCTTCCTCTTCGTTTTCCACAGTGTTTGAAAAAGTTTTGAAAAACTTAGGCCAATGCAATGACTTCAAGGCACAGAAAAGACAGAGTTCTTAGTCAAATACTTCCATCTTATTTAGAATTTCTGGCACAACTGGCACACGGCAGATACAAACACAAGAGTGTGAAAATCACTGCTGTTCCATTCAAATCTTCTGGTGTAACTGGCTCCAAGGCAGAAACAGACTCAAAAGAAAATGAAAAGACAAACACAAAACAAAATGGTGATGTCCGAGGTAACACCCCTGGAATCACCCGACTCCTACATAACAGGACTGACTCGATACAACAAGACAGACCTTAACCAAAAAGACTGACTCAAAACAAAGAGACAGACTCTAAACAAAACAATAGAACTGGCTCAATACCCGAGCCAGAAAGTACAAAAACTAGTATTTACATACTGCTCAAAACAGTGCGTGCCATTCCCACGTCTGGAGTAAACTGAGTACCGCCCGCAGGTGGTTCATCTCCCGATCACACATTCATACTATCCCTCAAGTTCACTGATCCAGTGACGATAGACCTTATTGAGCTGGTGCGGTGATGACGTTGTTGTCAAACAAATCTTGTACATCATGGCGCAGACGAAAGCAGCTATCGGTCTCATGACCGGTTTGTTGATGGTACGCACAGTACTTAGTCCGATCATGCTTTGAAGGGAGAGGATCAGGTAAAGGCCGTTGTTCCAATGGTTTCAGATGTCCTTTCCGGATTAAAACCTCTAGAGCCTTTGACAAAGGCATATGAAGTGGGGTGAAAACCCTCTTGACTCGAGGTGGATATTTGGTTTTCTGTGAGCTACTTCCGGACGCACCGGTGAATAGGGTAGCTTTTTGTGATGTGGTGTTGGTGACCATGCCCACTTCAGAAGGTCTTGCAATTGCATCACCACTGGTGGTCGCATTCGAACTGCGGGTAAACGCCCTCCTGGGCTGCTCCTTTTCCTGGTCGATAAGGCCCTGCTTTATAGCGTCCTCGATTTGTACCCCAATCTCATGGAGGTCTGCAAAGGTGGGTAGGGGGAGGACAATCATCTTCTGCATCAGCCTGGGTTGGAGATTGCGCACAATCATCCGTATCTGGTCTTGTCGACCGGCCTGGTGGTCATCGAAGAAGCTTTGGCTCTCCAACGGGTTACAAAGTCAGAGAAGCCCTCTTTCGGCTCTTGCCTGGTTGTCTCAAGATCACGGGTTGTGATCTCGATCTGGGTATTGTATGAATATTGTGCGACGAAGGCCTCGGACATCTCCTCCCAGCTTCGTTTCACTGAGTCCTCTAATTTGGCGTACCAGATGGCCGCGATACCCGACAGGGTCCTGCTAAATAGGGAGAGCTTCTGTAATCTTGTCAAGCCCATCGGGCGCAGAACATCTGAAAACAAACTCAGGTGGACCATGGGATCTCCTGACCCGTCAAAACGGTCGATGTGAGGCATCTTGAACCTGTCTGGCAATGTCACAGCTGTGTCCGTGTATCCATCTTCAATGTCAGGGATGGTCTTGACTCCCTGGGATTTCTTGAACAGCTTTTCAAGCTTGCTCAACTTCAGTGCTGTGGGATCCGTCTCGAACTCAAAGGGAGAGTCCGGTACATTGATAGGCGTGGGCACCTTGGATAGTTGCGGTAGAATCGGGGGCGGAGCTGGCCCCGTTGGAAGGCCTGTATCCTCTTGGACATTTTGGACATTTGGCGTGTCCTCGGGTATCGGAACCCTTGGTGGGGGAGGAGCCTGATGCGAAGCAGATGCCCGGCTTTGCTGCTCTAACCTGGCAATTGTCTCTGCCTGTTGGGCTATGACCACAGCCTGTTGCTTGGTGAATTCAGATTGACGGACAGCATCTTGCTGCATGGCTTTCATACTATCCTGGAGTTGGCGCACTTTCTTCCAGACTCGACATATTGTCCTGATTCGACTGAGCAACCGGTATATATGTGTGTCTGTAGTAGGCTTGGAAATCTCAACCCGACCGCAAAGATCACTGATCTGGTAGCTGTTGTACTGGTGGTCTGTGCCTGACTAGCCTTCTCTGGCCCTGATTACCCTTGAACTGAGTCTCTGACCCGACAAAGTCTATCAACACGAGTCCACGTACCCGGGGGATATTGGAGCTTCTGAAGCTATATTCCAGGACTACTAGCAAAAGAGAAAACAGACAGCATCTCAGCTCAACTTCACTGGAACAGATGCGAGCAAAGCTGAACGACTGTATTCTATTACTGATCACTGTTCCCGAAATCACTGCCCCAAATCTGAATCTGATACCCGCAGATAAGACTGATTCTCAAAATACTAATACTGGTGCCCGCAAGCCGGATACCCAGACTCGCAAACTGGTA
>JAPPVO010000003.1:50041231-50145046 GCA_030407325.1 Camellia japonica
TAGTGGCCGTGCATACAGGCCGACGCACAAAAATATGTACGCAAGTGTGAGAAGTGCCAGAAATTCGCCCATCAGATCCACCAGCCGGCCAGGGAACTTCTTCCCCTCACCAGTCCTTGGCCCTTTGCAATGTGGGGGCTAGATATAGTCGGGCCGCTACCAACTGCACCAGGCAACCGGAAGTTCTTCATCGCGGCCACAGATTACTTCACCAAATGGGTTGAAGCTGAGCCCTTGGCAACAATCAAGGAGAAAGACGTGAAGCGGTTTGTCTGGCAGAATGTGGTCACGCGGTTTGGTGTCCCCAAGATTTTGATCTCTGATAACGGCACCCAGTTTGACGGTCGCCTATTCAGAGGATTTTGTGAAGATCTAAAGATTGAATTCTACAACTCTACTCCGGCTTACCCGCAGTCCAACGGTCAAGCCGAGGCATCAAACAAGACCATCCTGGATGGGTTGAAGAAACGACTGGAGAAGGCAAAAGGAAAATGGGCTGAGGAACTACCCAGCGTCCTTTGGGCATACCGAACAACCCCGCGGCGATCTACCGGGGAAACTCCATTTGCTTTGGCTTATGGCATGGAGGCGGTCATACCTTTGGAAGTTGGCATGCCCACCCTAAGAAGTGAAAGTTTTAAGCCCGAGCTGAACGCCGAGGCTATTGCCCTGGAACTAGACCTAGTGGAAGAGCGTCGGGAGAAGGCCCTCATCCACGTGGCCGCCTACCAACAAGAGCTCTCAAGGAAGTACAACAAAACGGTGCACCCCAGACCGTTTTGAGGAAAGTTATGGGCAACACCCTAGTGCCAGGTGAAGGCAAACTAGGGGCAAATTGGAAAGGACCCTACAAGATAACCAGTCTGGCGGGCAAGGGGGCATACCACTTGGAGGATCTGGATGGCAGAACAATACCCCGGCCATGGAATGCGGCCAACCTCAAACTGTATTAAAGCTTTAGCTTTCTTTTTGTGCAAAGGAATTTTTTGCCTTACACTTCAGAATGTAATTATTTTTGTTAATATATAGAAGTGTTTCTTCTTTGCTTTAGCATTTAGATTGTTGTTTTGATAAAAAAGAGAGAACCGAGATGATTTGTTCCGGTTGAAAGAGTTGATGTACTGTTCAGCTTAGGTATCATCAACCGAGATGGTTTACTCCGGTTGAAAAGTTGGTGATTTGTTCAACTTTGTTGTTCCAACCGAGATGGTTATTCTGGTTGAAGAAGTTGATGTTTTGTTCACCTTAGGTATTCTCAACCGAGATGATTTATTCCAGTTGGAAGAGTTGATGACTTGTTCAACTTAGCATTACTAACCGAGATGATTTATTCCGGTTGGAAGAGTTGATGTTTTGTTCAACTTAGGATTCCCGACCGAGATGATTTATTCCAGTTGGAAGAGTTGATGACTTGTTCAACTTAGGATTTCCGACCGAGATGATTTATTCCGGTTGAAAAAATTGATGTTTTGTTCAACTTAGTTATTTCCAACCGAGATGATTTATTCCGGTTGAAGGCGTTAATGTTTCGTTCAGCTTGTTATTCTCAACCGAAATGTTTATTCCGGTTGAAAAGTTGGTGTTTTGTTCACTTATGAAATTTGAGCCGAGCTGTATTTTTCGGTTGTGTGAATTACTTAATGTGGTTTATCTTGCCGAGGTGTTTTGTTCGGCTGAAGTTGTGAGACATGTATACCGCTCAAACACTTGATGAAATTGGAAATTTTCATTGATAGAAAGTAAATACAAAAGATGGGGAACTTAGCCCGGTTACATTTGCCAAAAAAAAAAAAAAAAAAGAGAAGACAAAACTAAGCTAAGAGGGAGAGGTCTGGGAACTCCTCATCAGCTTCCAAGTTGACCATTGCTGTCTGGTCCTGGGCACCGGTCCCAGTCTGGTCGGCCTGCTCCTGCTCGGTTTGGTCCT
This sequence comes from Camellia japonica, assembly GCA_030407325.1. Lineage (NCBI taxonomy): Eukaryota > Viridiplantae > Streptophyta > Magnoliopsida > Ericales > Theaceae > Camellia > Camellia japonica. The sequence goes on from JAPPVO010000003.1 coordinate 50,043,159, forward strand.
CTCCCTCAGCATCTGCTTCGACTTCTTCTTCTAGTCCTTCCTCGGCCTCGGCCTGCAACGCGCTGAAGACGTCGTTGGCGTATGGAATGAGGTAGGTCAGTAAGAAGACAGCCGGTGGAGAGGCAAACACGTCGGTGTCAGGACCTTGACCGAGCTGTTGACAGGCTGCCTTCCATCCAGCTTTGAAATAGATATCCTGGGTGGCGAACACTTGTTTTTTATAATTGTCTTCTGCCTCTTTGAAGCCGGCGTTATTGGCGTCTTTACAATCTTTCTCCCTGGACTTTTTGAGCGTGTCCAGCTCGGCCTGGAGCTCGTCTTTCTTTTTCTCGGCTTCGTCGAGTTGGCCGAGCAACCTGTTGTTGTCAGAATTGGCGATTTCAAGCGAGGACTTTGCTCGGCTGAGCTCGGTTTGGAGGCTTTGGACTTGGCTGGCGGTGTCGCTCGCCTTTTTCCGAAGTCTGTGGATGAGCTCCAAGACCAAGTGCTGCTTTTGGATTGCCTGCAAAAGAGAATTTGATCAGAGAAGAAACCGTGCAAACACTTGTGAAAATTTAAGTAGAAGAACGAGATTCTTACCCTGGTCATGGACTTCACGGCTGATTTCACCAGCCGGGTGTCAGGAACGTGGTTGCTGCCAACCACGTCGCTCGGCAGCAGCAGAGCTTTTGAGAGGTCGAATGCAAGCAAGTGCTCCTTGTCGCCCTTGACAGAAGCATTTGCCGGGATTTCTTTGCCCCGGTGCTTCAGCTGCGGCCGCCATGCTGGAATGGAGTCGGCCGTGTCGGTAGGTTGCTCGGTTGTTAGCTCGGCAACTAGCTCGGCAGATGGATCTGGGCGAGGCCTTTTACTTACCCGGCAAGCTTCTTGTCTAGATTGCCCGGCGGCTTGAGATTCCAAGGCGACCACGGGGCCGCTGGATTAACCGGCAGCTGGGGAGTGGGTAACGATGCTCGGTATCTCGGCTGAGGTCGCCGTGAGCAAGTTTTTGATGCGGCTTCTCTTCGCCATCTCTTCGGCTTCAGTCAACCGGATTAGTGGGACGTCAGGCAAAGTTGGGTCTGGAGGAGGTGATGGAGCACGGAGAAAGTCTGTTACTTTACTCCGGCGTGGAGCTGAATATCTGTAAGTAGGGGTGTAGCCGAGCAACTCGTTACAATCCCGGTGGTTGTAGCGGAGCACGGTCCTGATGGCCTCAACGTTGGGGTATTGATAGTGGGCTTGCAAGGCTTGAATTGCTGCAAAAGAAACAGGAAAAGTTGTTAAGTACAGAATATTATAGGAAGGCAGAACCGAGCAAATTAGCGCGGCTTACATGTGGAACCGAAGTTTTTGCTAATCGCCCAGCCCGGTACGTCGGCTGGTTCATAGTTGCCAGACACCCAGAAAAAGTCGTCGTCATGAAGGTCTTTATCTGGTGTGCCGGTCACTATTTTCTCTTTGCCCGGTCTGATTTTTAGGTAATATGCGAGGCCATCCCCGGTGTGCCCGAGTGTGTACTGCCTCAATATCTCGGCTAACCCTAAGTTGGTGCCAAGCCGGTTTTTAAGCTCGTGGACGCCGTTGATAATGCGGTAGGTGTTCGTTGACACTTGAGTGGGCGCAAGTTTAGTCCGGCGCAGAAACTCGGTCATTAATGGGTTGACAGGGAAGCGGAGGCCTCCTTCGACGATGGACAGCACGGTGAAGGGGCACTGGTCCAGTCTGTCCCAAGGGGTTGTTTCAATTGGTGCAAGCTCAAGGTGGACGTCGGCCGGGATGCCGTACTCCTCCCTGAACGCGGCCAAGGCAGCCGGAGTATCAACGAGGAAACGGAATTTCCCCATGTGAAGTCGGCTAGGTTAGCTCGGCTGAGGGGTTTGGCACTGTCTGGTGTGTTGATGGCTGCTCGGTCTTTTGGAGCCCCAATATTAAGGCAGTGGTCCCCTTGGACTCTGCAGGAAAAAGGATGGCAATGAATCATAAGTGTGAGCGCGGTCGCGCAAAGCGAGCTTGACTTTAGCTCGGTCATGATTAGTGCCAAACCACCTCGGTTGTAAAGGCTAACCAAGGAGCTCGGTCGCCCAAGCGGACCAAATGTTAGCCCGGTCGAGCGACCAAGTCCTTTTGTTATCCCGGTTTTTGCTCAGGTTGGGACAAACAGGTTATTTGCTCGGTCAGATTGGCTTTTTGGATCAAAACGAAGACCTGGAGCCCGGTTGGCCCCAGATCTTCCATGTTCATCAAGGAAACTGAAGAACATCATGAACAGTTATGGGTTTGGGATGGTTTCGACTGCCTATATCCTAAAACTTAAGGATTATGTACCCTAAAGTGTGGAATAACAAGCGAAATAACGAAGAAAACTCGAAGAACTTACCAGGAGAGGGCGAGGATGGCTTCTTCGAGCACGAGCACAGCAATGGCAAGCAACGAAGAGGGGCACAGAAGCTCTGGGACTTTTGGAATGGAGGAATGACAATAAGAAAGGAACAAAAGAAGGAAATGGCCTATATATAGGCCTAAAGACCGCCAAAATTTTGAATGCCAACGGACGGCTGGTTGGCTGCTCGAGGACCAATGGGAGAACGCCACGTGTCCCCATTTAATGACAGCGTCAAAGTTGAAGAGACAAGAGGGCCAGGTGAGGCGTCGACCGAGCAAGCCGAAGAGACAGGAAGGTCAGGTGGGGCGTTGACCGAGGAGGCAACCGGGCAAGACTGAAGACAGGCATGTCAACTAACCCGGTTACCGATTAGTAAATTAAGACCGAGGAGGTGCTACCCCGGTCGGAATAGATAATCCCAGTCACGCTTTAGCGGACGGAATTAAGGAGCAATTGAGAGGGAGGTTAATGATCTGAGATTGGGTCGTGGAATTAGCCTGACAGATTGGGCCGGACGAGGTTGGGCCGAGGTATTTGGCTCTGAGATTGGGCCGTGATCTTGCTCGGTAATGGCGAAGGCCTTGTGGAACCGAGCTACCTGATTTCGTTGGCACGGAGGCCGGTCAAGTTAAGGTTCGGTCAGGCAAGGGTTCCACAACTCGCGCGTTGCTCGGTTGTAGTACACGCGCCCTCAGCCCGGCATGACCAGTGTGATCAATCTTTATCTCGGCTTCGCCGGAATGCAGTCGAGCACGGCTGGAAATGAGCCCATTTGTAGGAGCACTACGACATCAAGTGCACTTGGGCTTGAAGTGCAGTATGGCCATTGATAGCCGAAATAATGTTGCCCGGCTGCCGAGCTCCCAGCAGAGTGGGCTGGCAGTTGGGTTAGGTGATGCTCAGCAAGACTTGTGCTGACAGATGGGATAGCAGAGCCACGTGTCGAGAGATCACTGGGAGTAGATTTGGGGCGCAGAGGGAATATAAGCATGTCTGCGCCCCCCATACGCGGACGAACAATCTGGTAAGAAATACTTATACTCAAACACCTCTCTCCTTTTTCTATCTCTATCCCAAGGTGTGTGCTAACTTGATCGTCGAAGGGGTTTTCCGGCCACACACCGCCGGGTAGCTCACCGCCGTTGTGTCCACAGGTAATGGACAGAAATGAAGCTTGGAAGAAAGGAGTACGGGCTTGCCGGAATATTTGCTCCCCGTACACAAACAATGGTCATTAAAAAAATATTGTAAACATTTAAGATTATTATTAAAGATTGTAAACAATTTTGGCTCTTTCTAATTGAAATCCTTAAAATCAGCTCAATTAAACATTACTTAAAATCGATTAAGCTACTAAGATTCGTACTGTGACTGCTGCAAAGAGATTGTAGTATAGCACTTTCTTTTGTGTTTCTGTTCTTCGGAGTCTTTCGACAACAAACTAAAAAAGTCAATTTTTTTATTTTTTAACTTTTTTATGCAAAAAAATTAATTTTTTTAGCCAAAAAAATAAGTTTTTTGCCAAAAAAATCACCAAAAAATCAAAAAATTAGCTTTTTACCAACTTTTCAAAACACTCATTTATTTTGGTTATTGTTATTGTGGTTGGATTTTCTCCAACTGTGTGTGGTACTAGTAGATTGGGCTTGTTAGTTGGTGTCAACCTAATTAGAATTGGCTACTATAGCTTTGATGTTTTTTACACCCTCTATCTTTATTGATGTACGTCATTATAATTGTATTGCTTGATTAGCATTAATAAAGATTTATTTGGCCGTTTCAAAAAATAAAGAGAGATTGATCAATAAGTCTCATATTTTAGACTTGTAATCCATACAGTCCCATATTTTTTCTTGTGATCTATTTAGTCATTTTAGATGTGTAATGACTCATTTGCCCACCATATTAGAGTGTCACATTTGGAAAAATACATTAAAGAGTTTTATAGTGTAACATCATACCCGTCATGTTAGAATATCACATTTGAGAAAAATATACTAAAATTTTTTTAATTTTTTTAGAATGTCACATCATACCTGCCACGTTGGAATGTCACATGTCACATTTGAAAAAAGTACATTAAGAAGTTTTTAATTTTTTTAGAGTGTCACATCATACCTGCTATATTGAAGTGCTACATGTCACGTCTGAGAAGAGTACACTAAGGAGTTTTTAATTTTTTTTTGAGTGTCAGATCATACTCGCTACATTGTCACGTTTGAAAAAAGTACACTAAAAAATTTTTATTTTATTTTTTTTGAAATATCACATTATACTTGTCACGTTATAACATTTGAAAAAAGTACACTAAAGAGTTTTTATTTTTTTTAGAGTAAAAGTTTTGGAGTGTCACGTCATACCCGTCACGTTGTCACATTTAAAAAAAGTATACTAAGAAATTTTTAATTTTTTTAGAGTGTCACATCGTTGAAGTGCCATATTAATACATGTTATATTGAAATATCACATCACACAAGTCACATTAATAAAATGATATAGTTGTCCACCAAAATACTACCAAAATAAAAAATAGGACCACACAGAAAGAAACTTTTCACTAATAGGACCTGACAGATCAATAGGAAAAAAAAAAACTTGAGACTAATTTGAGTACTTATTTATGAGATGAGATTTATTGGTAAATATTTCAAAAATTAATTAATTAATTAATAGTACTTAAAATTAGAACAAAAATAAAGCATTTTATGGTTGACTATAGGCCTCGTTTGTCAATAACCAATTTTAGTTTAAAAATTATTATAAATTGTAATTTTATTCTCTCTATTTTTCTGCTCATATTTTTGTTTAAAAAAAATTTAAAAATTGATTAAAATAACTAATTTCCAAACAGACCTTACAGTTTTAAAACTTTATATATAATTTTATGAGCACTGCTATGTCCCCCGAAAATTCAGCCCCCTAATCCCCCGAAAATTGAAACCAAGGCAAAAAAAAAAAAAAAAATCCCCAAAACGACGTCGTTTTGAGAATTAAGGGGATTAGGGAGGACTTTTTTAAGGCTCCAAATCATTTTCCTAATTTTATAAGTTCGACTCAACATAATTATTACTCAGCTTGACTTAAATGACTTGATCATTAACTTTTTACATGATAAAATAATTTTTCTAATTAATTATCTTATTAATCTAATTTTCTTTAAGCCTTTACGTCTTAAACCATCATTTTTTCTCTTTCTTTTTAAGAGTGATTGATCATATTTTGAACTTATAATTTATATAATCTCATACTTTTTCTTGTGATCTATTTAATCCTTTTAGATATATAATGACTCATTTGTCAACTATATTGGAGTGTTACATTAAAGTATTATATTTGAAAAAGATACACTAAGAATTTTTTTAATCTGTCATGTTTTTGAAGTGTTATATTAGAGTGTACACTAAGGAGTCTTTTAGTGTTGGAGTGTTATATTTGGAAAAAGTATATTAAGGAGTTTTTTTGTAACAACCCAGATTTTTAATTATTCTGTAGAATTTATACTAATATTATTTAATCTCAGTTCGGAAAATATATAATTTATTATATATTATTATGCGTAATTTTGTAAAACAATATAATTAGTAATAGTTTAGGGGTCAAAGTATAAATAATAATAATAATAATAATGGGTGTGGTAATAAAATAAATAATTAATTTACTGTTGGTATACGATAAAGTACAATTTAATTAGGAATTAATTTATTTATATAATTATATTAAAATATTGGGTCAAAGGGTAATTATCTTAAATATCTATTAAGGATAAGAATGAATCTATATAACTATCAATTAAATCTTAGCAAAAGAGACGCCTTGCCATGTGTTGACCGGCTGTGGGGTGATCAACTTGCTTGAAAGAAAAGAAAGAAGAAAGAAAGGAAAGAAAGAGAGAGAAAGGAAAGGAAAGAAAGAGAGAAAGAATGAAAAAAAATAATGGAAACTGAGATGGTTTCGATAGTGGAAAGAAAAAGTAAGGTATTAAAGATAAAGTGAGTTATATTATACCTTGAGTTACTATAATGTATTTTACGTATGTTTTGACTTACCATATTTACTTTGTACAAGTTATGTTTTATAAATTATTATAAACTATATTATTATTTTAATTATGTGGATTATTTCCTCAACCCTATTTGTTAAAAGGAAATCCATGGATATGTTTGTTTTACTTTTAAAGAATATTTGATTATGACCTTATATACAATTATGTTTTGTAAGTATCACCACGGGAGTCTCACGCCTTGGGGGATTTAAATAACCATTGGCTTCTGTTTGACCACTTTGTGGTCATCTGTTTGTCATGGATCCATTGACCTCTGTTTTGTACGGAGCAAAGTGCTGTGCGTTGCTAAGTGCTACACTATTGTAGGAGCCACCTCTAGAATCCGTACGAGCCACCTCTTGAATCCGTACCTCTATTCTGTGCGGAGCAAAGTGCTGTGCGGAGATAAGTGCTACACTATTGTGGGAGCCACCTCTATAGTCCGTACGACCCACCTCTTGAGTCCGTACCTCTGTTCTGACTGTCACTTCTGTGACCTCTGTTCTGTTCTGTTCTGTACCGTGGTTATGATTATATACTTACATAATTTCCGTATTTCAGTTTCTGCCACTTAAACGATTTGTTTACCAAATTACCGTGGTTATGGTTATTTATTTACATAATCTCAGTTTTGCTACTTAAAGGATTATTTGTTCCGACTAAGTTATCTTAAATGTTTTAGCCTAATTAACTATCCATGATTATTTCATGTCCCTTATACTCTTGGTATATTATTTTTCACTCTGCCAAGTGCTTATAGTTGTTTACCAATTTTCAGAAAAAACTATGCAATCCAGAAATAGTTTTTGGAAAGTCGGGCTGCGGAATAGACACACAGCACTTTTTGATATTTTTATATGTAAATATCGACCTTTTTGGTCAATACTTTTTGTAATAAAAATAGAAACTCCAATGATTATTTTGGTACTTTCATTTAAATATTACTTCCGCTTGCGTTTATTGATTTGTTTAAGAATTGGCCGGAGGTAACCTCAATTACTGGCCATCACGATACTTAACCCTTGGGTACGGGGAGCGGATCGTGACAAGTGGTATCAGAGCAATGCTTTATGAAAAAATAAATAAATCATCATTGGAGCATAGGACACATGCACACTTAAGAAGTAGGATAGCGGGTAATTAGTACCTAAATATTACATTTTGTTAGTCGATTTAATTATATTATAATTTTATATGATTATATATATATAATAATTTTTTTTAGTGTGCCTAATTTGTGAAGGATATTAGATATAATTTATATTTGTTATAATAAAAGAAGGAAAAGAAACAGAAGAATGTCGGGCTCAAACACCCACCAAAATTATAATATAATTAAATATATATAATTTTCAGTTCAATATTCAAAAAAAAAAATTTTATTTTGATGTTTTTTTTAAAAGTGGGTTCAAATTATAAAGATACTAATTTTGAAATTATTTCCCATCAATGAAAAGTTCATCTCAAATTCTTTCAACTTCAACATATGATTTTGTCATTTCACTTCCAGTCGCTTGTTTAATTATGTTCTCATTTTTTTTCTTTTCAGAAAGAAAACTAGTGAAAAGTTTTTTTTTTAAGTCATCGATTGTTTATCATTTTGGCCCAAAATAATTTTTGACCCAAAATAATTTTTGACAACTAAACAGTGAGTTATTTTTGATAAAATTTTTTTGAGGTAATATTTTCTATCAGATTAATCATCTAATATATATTTATCAGAGTGCGCAGCGGATAGCTTACATATGACAAATTTCGAGGACAAAATTTTAAAAGGAGGGAAGATTGTAACAACCCATATTTTTAATTATTCTGTAGAATTTATACTAATATTATTTAATTTCAGTTCGAAAAATATATAATTTATTATATATTATTATGCGTAATTTTATAAAATAATATAATTAGTAAAAATTTAGGGGTCAAAGTATAAATAATAATAATAATATAATAATAATAATATAATAATAATAATATAATAATAATAATAATGGGTATGGTAATAAAATAAATAATTAATTTACTGTTGGTATACGATAAAGTACAATTTAATTAGGAATTAATTTATTTATATAACTATATTAAAATATTGGGTCAAAGAGTAATTATCTTAAATATCTATTAAGGATAAGAATAAACTTATATAACTATCATTTAAATTTTAGCGAAAGAGACGCTTTGCCACGTGTTGACCGGCTGTGGCTTCCTTCTCCCTAAGGGATAAGGTGATCAACTTGCTTGAAAGAAAAGAAAGAAGAAAAAAAAGGAAAGAAATAGAGAGAAAGGAAAGGAAAAAAAGAGAGAAAGAATGAAAAAAAATAATGGAAGCTGAGATGGTTTTGATAGTGGAAAGAAAAAGTAAGATATTAAAGATAAGATGAGTTATATTATACCTTGAGTCACCATAATGTATTTACGTATGTTTTGACTTACCATATTTACTTTGTACAAGTTATGTTTTATAGATTATTATAAACTATATTATTATTTTAGTTACGTGGATTATTTTCTCAACCCTATTTGTTAAAAGGAAATTCATGGATATATTTGTTTTACTTTTAAAGAATATTTGATTATGACCTCATATACAATTATGTTTTGTAAGTACCACCACGGGAGTCCCACGCCTTGGGGGACTTAAATAACCATTGGCTTCTGTTTGACCACTTTGTGGTCATCTGTTTGTCATGGATCCATTGACCTCTGTTTTGTACAGAGCAAAGTGTTGTGCGTTGCTAAGTGCTACACTATTGTAGGAGCCACCTCTGGAATCCGTACGAGCCACCTCTTGAATCTGTACCTCTGTTCTGTGTGGAGCAAAGTGCTGTGCGGAGATAAGTGCTACACTATTGTGGGAGTCACTTCTGTAGTCCGTACGAGCCACCTCTTGAGTCCGTACCTCTGTTCTGACTGTCACTTCTGTGACCTCTGTTCTGTTCTGTTCTGTACCGTGGTTATGATTATATACTTACATAATTTCCGTATTTTAGTTTCTGCCACTTAAACGATTTGTTTACCAAATTACCGTGGTTATGGTTATTTATTTACATAATCTTAGTTTTGCTACTTAAAGGATTATTTGTTCCGACTAAGTTATCTTAAATGTTTTGGCCTAATTAACTATCCATGGTTATTTCGTATCCTTATATTCTTGGTATAATATTTCTCACTCTGCCAAGTGCTTATAGTTGTTTACCAATTTTCAGGAAACTATGCAATTCAGAAATAGTTTTTGGAAAGTCGGGCTGCGGAATAGACACACAGCACTTTTTGATATTTTTATATGTAAATATCGACATTTTTGGTCAATACTTTTTGTAATAAAAATAGAAACTCCAATGATTATTTTGGTACCCTCATTTAAATATTACTTCCACTTGTGTTTATTGATTTGTTTAAAAATTGGCCGGAGGTAACCTCAGTTACTGGCCATCACGATGCTTAACCCTTGGGTACGGGGAGCGGGTCGTGATATTTTTAGTGCGTTATGTTATGTTACATTTAAGAAAAGTACACTAAGAAATTTTTTAGTATGTTATTTTGGAGGAATTTTTTGGTATTCGAGTATTACATTTGGAAAAAAAATAATATAGTAACGAGTTTTTTAGTGTATTACACTGAAGAAGAATAAATGTTTAAGAAAAGTACACTAAGGAGTTTTTAAGTATTGGAATGTTACATTTGAAAAAAGTACACTAAGATGGTGTTTGGGGAAAGAATTGGGCTAAAATAACCCACTAAAAGACAAAATAGACTAAAATAAGACAAAATGTCACATCCAACCTATAATCATTTGACTTTTTCTCTCACAATCATCAAAACTACCAAAAAAAAAAAAAAAATCAACTTCTCAAATACAACTATTTTAGTCTAAAATAGTCAAAAAATCAAATAGCCAACTAAAATAACCAAACTTCCCAAACAAGGCCTAAGGAGTTTTTTTAATATGTTACGTTGGCAAAGTGTTACATTTGGAAAAAATATTTTAGTGTTGGAGTGTTACACGTGAAAAAGTATATTATGAAATTTTTTAGCCTCCGTTTGGGAAGTGGGTTGGCTTTTTGACTTTTTTGGCTATTTTAGCCTGGGCTAAAACGCTTGGTTTGGAAAGGGCTTTTTGGTTTTTTGACTTTTTTGACTTTTTTTGTGAGAGAATAGTGTAATGATTATGGATTGGATGTGATGTTTTGTTTGTTGTGACTAAAATAGCCACAAACCAACTTGCCAAACGGAACTACGTTAGAGTATTACATTTGAAAAAAAAAAAGTATGTATTTAGTTATTATATTGATATTTTCAAACTTATGCTCTTATTTTATATTACTTTTATTATGAAATGGATATGAGTTAAAAAAAATTGTATATTATTGTTTAAAAATCAGGGCGTTTACAACTTCCAACTTGTATGCTTACCAAGAATTTTTTCGCAGTGTTACATTGAAGTGACAAAAACGTGATCTAAAAATTGAATCTAACTTTCTTAAGATAGCTTTCCCTAATAAAGAAAAGTAAAAACGTTCACCAAATCATACCCAAAATTAAAATAAGATCTAACGATAAAATTGTCATAACAAACAAGACCTATCAGTGTATTAGAAAATTTATGAGACTAATTAGAATAACTGAACATTAGCTCAAATAAATTTGTATTTAAAAAATAATAATAATAATCAGCTTGTTTGGTTCTAGTTTTCAAAAAATTTTACTTTTTTATTTTTCGTATTTTAATATTTTCAATGAATTTTTTTAATATTTTAAGCAATTTTTTTTAAAAATTTTTAGACACACCTAACATAAATACACTTAAAAAGTATAATATTTGTGAAAAAAATATTTAAAAAATACACTAAATATCAAAAAAAAAAAAATACGAACATTCAGTACATTTTTCATATTTTTTGTTTATTTATTAATTTTTTAAAATATTTTTTTACAAATATTGTACTATTTAGATACATCTAAGTAAAGTACATCTTAAAAAGAAAAAAAAATTACTTAAAATTTAAAAAATATTCACTAAAAATAAAAAAATATAAAAAATAAAAAACTCAATTTTTAAAAATTTAAATTCAAAAAATTAAAACCAAACCTATGAATAATACCCGACCCGTCAGCTTTGAAATTGCCGACCCGGTTGCGGAGAAAATCCGGAATCTGAGTTCTCTGGCATCCATGTAATCCCCCACGGCAACCGTTGCACGTGTCATCTTCTCCACGATGGCGACACCAGAGTTGGGAGGATTGGACACTTCGCTGGCTCAATTCATCAGCGATCACCAACACAACTCTCTCAGACTCCGCGACCAGACTGGTTCATCTCTTTTACCACATATACACATTTCGATTTCATTCATATTCTCTCTAAGCTAGGGTTTCGTATTAGTGAAATGACCTCCCTACTTGATGATTCTCTATGTTTGTGATTTTGTGAACAAACAGAGGGAGCGAAGAAAGATGCGATTAGAAGCGCGATACGTGTTTCGGATCTGTTGGTGGATGCTGCCAACGGTGGCGTCCAAGAATCGTTCGTAAACGAGAAGCGGATCGAGCTCGAAACTCGCGCATTGGCTGCCACCGTCATGAGATTCGTCAAGCAGACCGATCGGTGGCTTGCGGCTTCTCATGCCATCAACACTGCTATCAAGGTCCCTCCAATATCATCACCACCACTTTTTACCAATTATATAACAAGGTTTTGTTAGATTAAAACTGGAATTGGAGTTAGTTTCACCTAGAGAAAATTCTTGGATGATTACAGCCATGTGCTTTTCAATCATAGATTGAAGAATGGTCATTACCATTTGCTTTGTTTTATGGCCACTTCTGCTGGTCTGCAATGCTTGAGGTAGTTTAACATTATGCTCCGTTTTATTCGCTAGAATGAAATGAAATAAAATGATCATTCTATTATAATAATGTACATTCTTGCGTTTGATTCACTAAAAAAAAAGATAAAATATGTATTACAAATAGAATCATCAATTCTTATTGCAACGGAATGACAATGTCCTTTTCATGAGGAGGCTAAGAACTGATCATTCCATTCCAATCCATATTCATTCCGTGTACTAAACACTACCAAGTGTGACTCGGTCTGTGCTTTTTGGTGGGCTTAGCGAAAGCCCTTGATATTGCTAGATTGGTCTCCACTAGAGACGGAACTGTGTATAGACCTACACCCATTATGAGAAATATAAGAAATATAGGAGAATGTTATACGTACACCCATTATAAGAAATATATGAATTTTTTTTTTTTTATTTATGAAAGTTTAAAATATTTGTAGTCTTATGTGTAGTAAAAGTTACTAGTAGTCAATTTATAATGTGCATCTATAAAAAGAAAGTGAAAGGGAAACTTATGAATCATTGTAGTTTTGTTATGAACGATGTAGGGTAAATCTTACAAATCATTCGTGATGCAAAATGTTACGAACTATTTTGGTGAAAGAAGTTGCAATTTGTTATGGTTATGCTATATATATTGTGATGACGTATATACGATATGCACCTTTTGAAGAATGCATACCATAATAACTCCCTAACATAATATGTTCTAAAATATATTTTTAATTATATTAGTATTCACTTTGTAAATAAAATTAAGTTAACAATTTTTGTCTCTCATTAGCCCAATCATTATTTCTCAATACTGCAATGTAAAGACTCTCATTAATTAGTAATGCTATCATGTCATATTACTTTTACATTAAATATTTAACAAAAATAATAGTGTATCCATTTTCAATTAATAGCATGAAAAATCACAATTGTTAATTGCATGAAAATCTATTGCTGTAAATCTAACCCCACTTATCTTCTTATATTTTTTTTGACCCCCAATGATCGAAACCTGGATTCGTCCCTGGTCTCCACACTATACAATGTTATTGGTTTTGGGCTAAGCCCACAAGGCTTTAAAACGCATGTAAGTTACTCAACACATACGTCACTAGCCAATGTGAGATTGGGCACTGTGGTCCAACAGACTATTCCAACACTTTTGATATGGAAATGAATTTTTGTTTTTCTTAGCACTTGTTTGACATGAGTGCACGGTAGGATTGAAATTATTGAGCTCATTTCCATTAGTTTTGTGGCTTTGAAGGCACTGCTATCATGAAAATACATCCTTGAAGGCAATGGTGAACACAATGGGCTTATTCCTTCATAATGCATGAAAATGAACATGATGTCTAAAATCCTAATTTGTAATGCATGAAAATCAGTATCAGTCTGGAATTGTTTGTTTGTAGCTATAAGAATCTTCATATATTGATGACTAGGTGTGTTATGAAGCTTGTGATAAGCTCCTTATTCCTTACTTTTTATATGGGTGTGTGCATGAACCAGAACCTGGAAAGTTTTGCAAGGTTTTTTTTTTTTTTTTTGTGATGTCCTCCTTGAGTAAAACAAATCAGTTAGCAGAGTTTTGAAAGGGATTTGTTCTTATAGATTACTGAAATTTGGTGTGGATTTTGCTTGCACAGGAAATTGGAGATTTTGAGAACTGGATGAGGACCATGGAATTCGATTGTAAAAGTGTTAGTGCTGCAATATACAACATTCACCAAGCATAATCTTACAGGGACAAAGTCTCAAAGCCATTCATCGTGTTTACGATCCTTAGAATTATGGTGATGAGCTCTGGGATGGGGATTGGAGCAGAGATTTAGACAGCTGCAGGACAGTTGGTTTTTTGTTTTGTTTTCGACTCTTTTCGAAAGTGTTGCCCATTTTTTTTGTTTTGGGTAGTTCCTTGCTTCAACTTGTGGGGCTGCTGTTAGAAATTTTAATAAAAATAAAATATTGATTATTTGTTTGGATGAATTACTTCCATTTATATTTTAATGTCATTGGCTAGAGCTTATCACAAGCACCAAACATGACGTGAATGGCAGGCACATCCAAACCTTGCACTTCTTTTGTTTGTCTTTTTCTTTCTTTCTTTCTTTCTTTCTTTTCTTTAAGAAAGCTCTTAAACATTAGAACCATAATTCAAAATTTTCCCAAGTAGAACCTCATCTCATAGCTAGTCAACGGTTTCTCCAGAACTAATAATAATATATGTAATGTTCACAAAAGAGATGAAAATGTTCAAAGCAAAATAATTAGAAGTGGGTAGTCAGAGCAACTTAACCAATTTAATTCATCAAAACATACTTTGATACCGATATAAAACAACTCTAGTTTTTAGATTGTTATCTTCTTCAGAAAGATTTTGACTACTTACATATATATATATATATATATGTATAAAAGAAAATCTTTTATGCTGTGTTAATTTAAAGAGAATCCGTTAGAAATGTGAAAATCATCATCATCGCGGTCATCAGCATCTTTTATAAGATAAGAACCGACAATGGCGCATGGCGATGCAACACAATTGACCAAAAATGTCTTATATTGTTTGATTAATTAGCATACATTGAATTAGTGATATTAGATGGTAGTAGTTGGACAAATTAAAAGTTTAATATTGGGTTGCCAACCAATGCACGTCTACTAAATTAATATTATAAATCACCATTCAACTCCAATATTCAACGTTTTTATATGATTACTTTTTTGTGTGCAAACGCTTGTTTTTTAGCAAAAATCTAATTGTCCTAGAAAAAATTGTCTTCTGGGTAATATGTTTGTATAACTATCTTCTAGATAATATGTTTGTATAATGGAAATTGAATTGGTGTAACATGAAATTCAAATATGAATGAATCTGAGTTATAGATTCCGAGTAAAATTAGGAATAAATTTTTTGAATTTATAGTATTACTATACTTTTCGTGTTTCAACCAATATATGCATCAGTTTTGCCATATAGACAAAATTGAAATGTATGGACAAAATTCATTTTGAGTAATTCTTTTGGGTATACAGAAAAACTCTATGTGCAAATGTATGTGCCTTGTATCTGCATCGATAAACAACATTATGGAATGTAAGTACTGCAAAATATCCTAGTATCCTCTCGTTAGAAATCCAAATGAGCTGAGCCACTTTTGGGTGTTTGAGCTCAGTTTGCTAAGAAGTAGTTGAGCTTTAAAAATTAAACTCGAGTTTAGCTTGTCAAGTATTTAGAAATATGGGTGGGATGAATTTACTAATAGATGTCTGGTGGCATTCTAGTTTTCCTTTTCAAACTTGCTTCGAGTCAACTCAATTACATAAACAAGAGCTTAAGCTGAAAAAAAAAAAAAAAAAAAAAAAAAAAACTCAAATTTAGATTTATATTAAGAGAAAAAAGAGAAAATCATAAGTAAAATATAAAAGGGATCATTTCAAAAAAGTGGAGTGAGATTTTTTTTTCCAACTAATGAAGGTACAATATTTATTTGCATAATTGAATGCATAAATCACTTATACCTTCATCATTTTGTAATTATTTTTTCACTATCCGCTTTTTTGATATTCTACCAACATAAAAAATGTTTATCTTTGATATATTATTAAAAATAAATATTAATTCATTTTCTTTGTGTTCCCGGGTCTTATCGAAACGAGTTTGAAAACAAGCTTAAAAATTGAACTCGAACTCATGTATTTAGTAAATGAGTTTTAAACAAGCTAACCTCAAGTTATTCAGCCCTAACCTCATCAAAGAAGCAACTCACTATCAATCGGTCTAGATAACATTTTTCAAAAACATTATACATATAAATTACTCTTTTCCTTGAAATTGCATCTTTGGTAGTCAACAACTGAGTGAATCTCAATTAGGGGAAAAATGTACTCAGGGTGATACTAAGTTGGTGGCTACCAAGCCAACATTAGTGTCAAATGTGAATAATTAAATTTGAATTGTGATGCTTTTGCAATCCTCTTTTCTTTATTGATGTAATTTGCGTTGTACTTTGTACTAGTTTATTCCATATATAAAGTCTTCTTTTTGCCGATCAAAAAAAAATATATATATATATATATATATGAAAGGAAAGAATCAGTCTGGATCGAATTGATTTATTGGCATATAGTATAGTACTAGTTGAAACAGTTCCTATTTGGGTCAGCACGACCTCAATAGCTGTTATTTGTTAGAATTGGTCTTCTACTTAATTAAAATAATGAGCTTGTCAATATTACAAAAGATTTTAATTAACATATTGAACTTTGATTGTAACAAGTTAATGAATAGTTTAACCTTAAATCTACTATATAAATACGTAACCTCTTGAATCTCCATAACAGTACAATTTCACACAAGTCCTCAAGCTTTTAGTAGCCATGGCAAAAGCTCAATCTTTCACGTTTTTCATAATTGCTGCCATGATGATTGTCCTTCCTACTACTACATTAGGACAACTAAATCCTGATTTCTACGACAAAGTGTGCCCGCAGGCATTACACACGGTTAGAGCAGTCGTCGAGCAGGCAATCATGCACGAGCCACGCATGGGAGCGTCACTTCTCCGCTTGCATTTTCATGACTGTTTTGTCAATGTAAGTTTAATGCTTCTTCTACTAATCTCTAAACCTAAATATTCTTCTTCACCTATATCTATTGATATTCCTAAAGAAAAATTATATATTTAGGTAACAGATCAAATTACATTTAATCTCATGTCACAAATTTACTTACCATCATAAATGGCACTTGCACATTATTCATGCATAGAACATATGACACGTTAAATGTTATGCTTTAAAAGAATAGTCATCCAAGCAAAAAGAAGAGAAAAAAAAAGAAAAAAGAATAGTCATCATAACATTACTCAAGAACTGGGGAGACTAAAATGAGACAAAATTCAATCAAGGCACATCCATATAAGTTTTGATGGAAAAAAAATACTTAATGTAGCATATATTATTCATTTATTTGTTGTTGTAACATCCATCATTGAACTATCAGGGCTGCGATGGATCAAATCTGCTGGACGATACAGCTAACTTCACTGGTGAGAAGACCGCTCGTCCAAACTTGAATTCACTTAGGGGGTTTGATGTTATTGATGAAATAAAAGCAGCGGTAAACTCAGCTTGCTATGGCAATGTGGTGTCCTGTGCTGATATTTTAGCCATTGCAGCTCGCGACTCCGTGAACATTGTAAGTATCCCATAAATGATAAAACCTTCCCTTACCTGAAAAAGGCCAGAGTATATAGTCAGACCCTCTTTCCTCAAATCCCACTGTCTCTCAACCTTTAACATTTAGTACAAAGATTAATTAAGTATGCATTTTGTTGCACACTTTAGTCTCCAAATTTTTATTTTTTTGAATTTGGTTCTCAAACTACAAATATGAGTTTAAATGGTCCCGCCCTCACGCTATCCAAATTGATTAATGGGAGCTGGTATATTTTTGGAATTTTATATGAAGAATCGATAAAATCAAATGGACTAAATGCATAAATGGTCCCTTAATTATGCACTTTGTTGCATTTTTGGTCCGTAATATTTTGTTTTATTTTAGTAAAGTTATAAAAATATCCCAGTTCTCATTAATCGATTTGGATGGCCAGATCATTGCCACTATTTTTTTATTTTTATTTTTTTGATCAGCAAAAGAAATTTTTTTTTATCATTGCCACTATTTAAATACATATTTTGCAGTTTGAACACTAAATTGACAAAATTAAAATATTAGAAATTAAATTGCAACAAAATGCATACTTTAGAAACTAATGGTGTAATTAATCTTGTCACAACTAAACCAAACTGCTAACATAAACTTGAATCTTGGGTTTTGTGTTTCAGTTGGGAGCTCCATGGTACCAAGTACAACTAGGTAGGAGAGACTCATTAACTGCAAGTTTGAATGATGCAAACAATGACATCCCTCCCCCATTCTTCAACCTCTCAAGCCTCCTCTCAAACTTCCAATCTCATAGTCTAGACCTCAAAGACCTCGTGGTCCTATCCGGTGGCCACACCATTGGTCTTGCAAGGTGTACCACCTTCGTAGCCAGGATTTACAACGACACAAATATAAACGCTAATTTTGACGCCACCCTGAAACAGATCTGCCCAGTCAATAGTGGAGGAAACAAAACATTTCCACTCGACGCGACCACAACTGTGTTTGATACTGTGTACTACCAGGGCTTGTTGCAACAGAAGGGTCTGCTTCATTCTGATCAGCAACTATTTGATGGTGGTAATAGTGAGACTGATGATCTAGTGAGGTACTATAGTAATAACCCATATGCATTTGGGGAAGACTTTGGTGTTTCTATGCTTAAGATGGGTAACTTGAAGCCTCTCACTGGTAGTAATGGACAGATAAGGATGAATTGCAGGAGAGTTAATTAAGTCTGTTTGTTAGCAGATCAGTTCATGCCACATTCTTATCAACTTGCATTTGAATACGTTGTTTTTTGTTTTTTGTTTTATGCTATGGTAATAACATTGATGTGTGAGTTTGGGCTTGGGATTCTCTATCCCAACTCTATTTACCACTCTTTTTAGTGTTGTCATGTATTCATAATTTGGATTTAACAAAGTTTATTTATTTTTTTGAAGTATTTAGACACATTCAAGTTCATGTTACATGCCCAAAAAAAAATTTAAATATTCCTGAAATTTGAAGTATGTGGATCAAATTTACTTTAAGAATGATTGAGACCACACACCAAGTTTAATCTATTATATGGTACATAGCATTTGTTCAAGGTTTAATCATTATTAAAGTGGGAGTTGGTTTCAAATTTAAATTATGGTGATGCAACAATAATAAAAATGGTGACAAAGAGTTGAAAACGATTGAAAGTTGTGAATTTTTATTAAATCAATTTTACCTTTGACCTTTAAAAATGTTGACCAATTTTTTAAAAAATGTTGACCAATGTGATCCCTTTCAGCAATTTTTTGGACAAAAACTGTGAAATAGGAGGCAAAATGGTCTTGTCTCCTTACAAAGCTGTAAACTAAGAGAGCAAAATAATCACTTTTTCGACAATATCTGTTAATTTTTTTACAACAGGGGTCATTCAAGGAATAGTTTGTGATGTAAAATGAAAATTATCGTCGCATACTCAAAATTCAAAAATCACAAGTAAGAAAGTCAGAAATCTATACCACTCCCAGAAGAACTTTGTGGGATTTTCTTATACGCTTCCTCTTCACCAAAGTCGCTAGTCCAATTCAAAAAGATAATTGAAGTATAGCAATAAAATGCATGATTATTTCACCAAATATTCATCCACAGCCCTTCAAAGAGAAGCACAAATTCTCTTTGAAATTGAAATTCAGTACACAAAATAGGTTGCTCTGAAATTAAACATTAGCAAAATAAAATCATGAAATCCTATTTTTATTGGCAACAACAAATATAATTTTATTATAGTAAAATAAGAAAGTTACAAAAGTGCAACGAGGACAAGAAATCAATGGCTGAGCTAACGAAACTGAGAGATTCAATCACCATGGAGGCGAGGGAATCGGTGGGCGGTTGATCTTGCGTAAAAAGCATCGGACGGTGGAGATATGATATCGAATTGGATTTTTTGGCGAGAATGGTGGTGCCAACCGTCCCGAGAACTTGAACTTCAGCTGAGTATTTATAGGTGGTGTTATATATACTAATTGGTATACCAACTAATGCACCAATCTACCTTATATCATTATTACTAACCTCACTCATACAAATTACAAATATCTAAAATTCCTAAAATAATGTTATATCATCTATTAATATACTAATTAATATATCAATTAGTACATATAATATTATTCAGTATTCATACGTTTGGAATAAATATTGTTATAAGTTTTGGCCCGTAAAAGCGGATGGAGTTGAAGTTTTAAATCAAGGGGGACTTACCAGCCGGTCCCATTGAAACAAATTAATACCCACCAAGTCCTGCCCTATTTCAGTTTCCAATTTTACCCATCAACGTCACACCACATGTGTGAAGCAAAGAAGATATCACGACCTCTCCCCTGTGCGCGTGACACACACACTCCTTCTCAATTGTTCTGATTTGGAAACTATTCTGAGGCGATTTGCGATTTGGAAATCGAAACAAACGAAGAGATTTTCCCTGAATCTCCCATCGTTTCCAAAGAAATCACCTCTGTTTCGATCTATATTCTAATTCTGAACAGATCCCCAGCAAATCTTCCACCGTTTCGATCTATATTCCCTGTTTAGTTCGTCTTCAACAAACATGCGAATCAAACGTGAGTCGTATTCATCTTCCGTTCTTCTTTTATAATTATAATTAAGTGATATTCAACTTCATAATAATCACACCTTCATGTTCATTTGCTATACAATAACAGATTTGCTTATTTTGCCCAATTCAGTGAGAAAATTTGTTATAAAAATGATAGATTTGCTTAATTTTCTTAATTGAGTAATAAAATTTGTTATAATGATGGATTTGATTCCCTTCTTCTTTCATAACTATAATTGAGTTATAAAATTCGACTTGAAGCTATTTTCAATGTGTATCATACAGTATTAATTTATGATTGATATTCAACTTCATAATAATCACATCTTCATGTTCATTTGCTATACAATGATGGATTTGCTTACTTTTGCTAATTCAGTGATAAAATTTGATATACAATAACAGATTTGCTTACTTTGCCCAATTCAGTGAGAAAATTTGCTATAAAAATAATAGGTTTGCTTAATTTTCCTAATTGAGTGATAAAAATTGTTATAACAATGGATTTGCCTCCCTTCTTCTCTCATAACTATAATTGAGTGATACAATTCAACTTGAAGCTATTTTCAATTTGTACTATACAGTATTAATTTATGAGCGATATTCAACTTCATAATAATCACATCTTCATGTTCATTTCCTATACAATGATAGATTTGCTTTCTTTTGCTAATCCAGTGATAAAATTTGCTATAAATGCCAGATTTGCTTACTTTTCCCAAATCAGTGAGAAAATTTGCTATAAGAATGATAGATTTGCTTAATTTTCCTAATTAAGTGATAAAAGTTGTTATAATGATGGATTTGCTTCCCTTCTTCTTCAACAAACATGCAAATCAAACGTGAGTCGTATTCATCTTTCGTTCTTCTTTTATAACTATAATTAAGTGATATTCAACTTCATAATAATCACATCTTCATGTTCATTTATTATACAATAACAGATTTGCTTATTTTGCCCAATTCAGTGAGAAAATTTGCTATAAGAATGATAGATTTGCTTAATTTCTTAATTGAGTGATAAAATTTGTTATAATAATGGATTTGATTCCCTTCTTCTTTCATAACTATAATTAAGTGATAAAATTCAACTTGAAACTATTTTCAATGTGTATCATACAGTATTAATTTATTAGTGATATTCAACTTCATAATAATCATATCTTCATGTTCATTTGCCATACAATGATGGATTTGTTTACTTTTGCTAATTCAGTGATAAAATTTGCTATACAATGACAGATTTGCTTACTTTGCCTAATTCAGTGATAAAATTTGTAATAAGAATGATAGATTTGCTTAATTTTCCTAATTGAGTGATAACATTTGCTATACAATGACGAAGTTCCTTACTTTGCCTAATTCAGTGATAAAAATTGTTATAACAATGATAGATTTGCTTAATTTGCCTAATTCAGAGAGAGTTATCAACAGCCCACAATAAGAAGACACTTCGTAAGTTGATCAATAACAAAACACTCCTATAAAAAAAAAATGTAACGAAATCAAATTATAATATTTGTTTTCAAAATATTTTTGCAGGCTTGATTGTGGAATCATTGTTTGCTATATCATAAGGCAATATGTTTCCAACAACAACTTAATGTCTACTTTTTTCCAAAGAAGAATGCAATCAATTGAGAGCCGATATATTAACTATCTTCTTGACTGACCAACAAACTGCTCAACAATAAATAGTTGATGAAAACATTGATGACTTGCCTCTACAATAATCAACAGATCTGGAAGAAAAGAAAACATTTTGCTTGTTTGTTTGTTACACTAATCAACAGATCTGGAAGAAAAGAAAACATTTTGCTTGTTTGTTTGTTACACTAATCAACAGATCTGGAAGAAAAGAAAACATTTTGCTTGTTTGTTTGTTACAGTGTAATAAAAAGGAAACATTGATTCATTTAATTGTTAGAATGTGAATACTTCATACATTTGACTTGTTTAATTGTTACAGTGTTATCTATATTTTGATCATTTTGGTTCGTACTTTACTTCAATGAATATTATAATGCTTGGTTGTCACAATGTTAAAATTACAGACAATACACTAAATGAAAATTCAGTCTTTTTTAGCTATATTTTTACCAGATCAGGCTTTGATATCAGCCTTACTTTATGCTTGATAACAAGTTTGGATCCCTTCATTTACTAACATGACATTTTTTTTACACTGATAAATTTATCACTGTTCAAACTAACAAAAATCAGCAACTCTCTTCTCTCTCTCTCTCATTCTTTTTTCCTAATTCAAGTAAACAAAACAATATAAAATAATAAACAATTTATCTAAATTGAAAATTAAAACACAAACACTATTACATTGTCCAAATTGAGAATTAAAACACTGTTGCAATTTGTAGATATTTTCAAGTTTGGGAATGAATGTAAGAACATGCCATTCTGGGTATATGGAGTGGAGATAAAGTTCTAACAGTAAATCCAAAAAAACAAACCGTACATACATTTTAACATTTAACTCCAAGAACCAGTTATTTATGAAGAAATATGATCTTATTCAAGACCTGATGATAAACTGTTGCATCTAAAGCATTTCTTAGACTGAAATTTTGAACAATTTAATCTGAAAATGAATTGCAAACTCGAAATATTTTGCTTCAAGGATCCCACTGATAGTTAATTGCATAGTGGCAGTAATGTAGCACAGATTGGGAAACTTAGTCCCAAACTACCTACAATTGATTTTTCTTGAGTTTAAGCCACTGATAAATTTATCACTGTAAAAAAGAACATTTGGTTGGATATGACAGTGATAAATTTATCAACCACTGACATAAATGTAATAAACCATCAACTCTTTCCATACAGTCAGTTATAAATTTATCATTCTTAAAAATAACAAAATTCAGCAACCCCATTAATGCTTGATTGTTTCCTTCAGACAATGGTAAATTTATCACTCTTAAAAAAACATAATCCACCAACTCATTCAAACCAACCAGGGATAAATTTACCACTGTATAAAACACCAAAAACATCAACTACATTTAACCAAAATCAAAGAATATAAATCTGTGAAACTTAATCTTGTAAAAATATCAACAAAAAATATAATTTCCGTTCAAAAAATTCCTCAATCATCCAATGCAACTACCGAAATGATGTATCTTTCAAAAAATACTCAAACATTCAATGCAAGTAACACCTCTCAACTCTCAACAAAAGTAATTCAATTAAAATCAATACAACTAAAGCAAGCTTCTTTACATGTCTTTCGATTATGAGTTCCATCTTTCCACACCTACTGCACCTAATTCTCTTGATCCGCCTTCGAAGGTATTCTCTCTGTTCTTGGACGTCCAACTGGTTTCTTACAAAGAGGAGGTAAAACAACGTCATCATCAAGAACTACATTTGGCTTCCACATACTAGGAACTGGATAGATAGAATGCGAATAAGAATCACAATAACTACGAACATGGTAGTAATCATCAAGAAAACAATTCAGATCCTTTCACTCCTCTTTATAGCATAAAAACCATGTTTGCAAGGAAAAGAATCAATTTCCAACAATCGACAAGAACAAGACTGTTTCCCAATATCAACCATAACTGAATGATCCAATTGGATTTCATGAATATCATCGCTACATTTCTTAACTATCCATGCCTTTGTATCATTAAAAGCTTCTTCCAACTTTTTCTCTGCAAAAGGACAAACAATACGATTCCACTTATTTCCAACTTCTCACCTTTTTGAAAATTGCTCCATTAGTTTCACCCGTATAGCATCAACAAGATTAGTTGAAAACAAATGGTGCTTATCCCTAATCCATGAATTAAAAGATTCTGCAGCATTTGTGCACATTTCACCATACCTCTTGCCTTGAAAATAAGCGTTACACCAACACTCATTAGGCAAATCCTCAAGAAACTTCTGAACATTACGACCACAACGACCCTTAAATTCTTCAAATAGCTCATTAAACAACTAATAGTAGGAGCATATGCACATCTACTAAAAGGAGTGAGCAAATACTCTTTAGATTCGCGACTCTTCACTGACAAATAAGTCTTCAAGTTTGTTTTCAAATGCATTGGACAAAAAGAATGAGAAGAAAACGAAAAGACCTTAGCTAAAGCTTTCAGCAAACCTCCATGTCGATCAGTAACAAACGTAATATCCCTTCCCGGAGTCAAAATAACAAATAACTTTGACAAGAACCAATGCCAATTGTCATAACGTTCACTATCAACAATGGCAAAACATAATGGATATAAACCTACAAACAAAATATATACACATTATTTGTAACAAATAAAAAAGATTACAAAACAAAAGCAAAACGCAAAGTATATAACATATAGCCCCAACCATAGATAACTTTATCACTATATTACTACAACAATTCAATAAAAACATTCAACATATAGAATCAACGCATAATAAATTTATCACTGTATAAATATAAAAATTTAACAAAAGTATACAGCATATAAAAGTGTACAGCATAAATTTATCACTAATTGATTGACCATACTTAATAATCAACACTCTCCAGTAACAAAAATGATAAAATTATCATTGTTTTAATAATAATAACAAATAGACACAGAATATACCTTGGTTACTGTCTTTTTCCGTAGCAGCCAATAAACAACCTTTGTGTCTTCCTTTCAAGAAAGTTTCATCAAGCATCAACACAGGCCGACAATACTTGAAACCATGAATACATGCCTCAAAAGCGAAAAACAAGCATTTGAAATGTCTTCCTTTACTATCAATATCAAATTCCATATAAAAAACACTCCCGGATTACAATCATTAGCGGTATCAACATACCAACGAAGATCGTCAAATGAAGATGAATAGTCACCAAAAACAACATCCCTTGTTTTTTCAACACCCATCCAAGCTCGCCGATAAGAAACTTCTGTTCCATAATAGTCCTTGAAATCACAAACCACCTCACTAACCGATGTCAAAGCCTTATTACGAACCTCACTTGAAATTAGCCCACCAATCATACTCGAAGTCATCCTAGTATGTTTAATTGTACGAAAAGAAGATCCACACGTATGAACATCATCAAATTGTTTAATAACAAAAGCTTTACTAGAATTTTCCACTCTAGCATGCACGCTCCATAAACATCCCAAATCAGCCCTTCTCTTACAATGAATAGTGACACGATCCTTGTCATTCTTAACAAAATCAAAATCAAAACCGGAATGAATAGAATACTTTGACAACGCATCTCGAAATTCAACAACTCCTTGAGCAAACCTTTGACCCACTCCTTTTATACAATTAACCCACCTATCGGAGAGCAAAGGTTTCCGTTGATTTGAATAAAATGAAGGCAAAAAATCAGTTTCACAAACAACACTACTACTACTACCAGCTTCACCATCACAAATCATATAACCTTCACCCAAAGAACAACACTTAACAAAAACATCAATACGATGAATATCACAAGAAAGTGCGAGTCCAACCATAACCTCCAAATCCTCTTCACTTTGTAGACCATAATAAGAATGTACGGGCATTGAATACGATATATTCAAAGAACTACCAACTAACTCACTCCACTTTGCACACAATTTATATACTAAATCCTTGAAATTAAATCCATCATTATACTTGATAACCAATGTCACATCTCTAAATTTGCACATAAGAAACAAAGAATTTTCCATCACTATAAATCTTGCAACAAACAACAATTATATTTTAGCAAACAACTCAAACAACTTAAAGCAAAATCTAATACAGTGATAGAATTATCAACCAACTCAAACACATCCAAAAACCAACAGTGATAAATTTAACAATTAACACTACCTAAGACCAAGAGCATGAACAGTGAATAAGGCTTACACTTATTGGGCATGGTAACTCGATTTGAATCTTACTATTATATTATGCAACTTTTTCATCTCCCATTCCTATACTCGCTGATAAATTTATCAGTGTTGAAAAAGTTAATCCAACAATACCCCCAAACTACTCAGTGATAAAATTATCACTGTAGAAAATCACAAACCAACACCTATGTTAAAAAAAACAATTTCGTAACCAAAAAAAAAAAATCTAATATTCATTACATATACATATCTCAAAGCTTTCAATATCATGATAAAAATACAAATTCAATCGCAGAAACAACAGAATAACAACAATATCATAAATAAAATCAAAATCACAAACTCAAACTAAAAAACACCAAAACATCGAAATTGAAATCAAAATCAAACATACCAATTGAGCTCCATTCACAAAATCGCAAATCACAAAATCTAACTATACACCAAACGCGAAATCACAAAACAAGGAGATTCACAGATTTATAAAAAGCAAATTACAAATCGAGCTCCCTCCATGAGATCGCAAATCGCAAAATCCAAATTTACACCAAGCGCGAAATCACAAATCACGAAGCTCCATAATAATGCATTAACAAATTGCGAAGTTCCACAAAAATCCAAATCACAAACCCAAACCCAAACCCAAACCCAAACTCACATTACAGTATTTTGATGGCAAAAATCAAATAAAAACGTGCCAAAACAAGGGAAAACAAAATAGGGGTAAAACAGGTATAAAAAAAAGACTCCAGGACCTATTGGTGCACAACATCAATATTCAGGACTAAGAAGGGAATAACTATAAAAAGTAGGATCGGCCAATAAAAAAACCCTTAAATCAATTTATTTTTTGGTTTCTCTTTTGGTCCAGTTCAGCCCATCTACTTATAACTTTTTAATACAAATGAAGAGTAGAAAACAAATTAAAAATGCCAAGGCCTAAATTCAAATATATATTAGGACAAAATGGAATTACTTTTAAAAATGATTTAAATTAAAATAATTATTAAAATGGCCTAATTCATTTAATAACTCATATACGGATTTTGAATTTAAAATATTTTATGCCTAATTTTTTATGTGTAAATTACGTTTAATGTCGGGTTTGGTAGACAAATGATATATGCACTTTTGTCATGCAGTGCCCAATCAATGCCCTTTGTATGTTGGAAGACATTTCATGTGATGATCATTTATATCATTATGAAAATAATAAATTAATATATATATATATATATAAAGCATACAAATCACTTGGAATAAATATTTTAAAATTTTGGGCATAGATTTGAAGCACACGAACGAGTGTGCACACCTATTTATAACGGGTAAATTATAAATGTATTTTTTAAAATTTACTTAAAATATAAATTATTTTTGTGATTTAAAAAATTATAAATATTTCATGGTCAGAAATTTTTATTTATCAAAATTAACTAAAAAAATAAAATTCTTAGCCGATATCCTCTATAATAATAAAATTACCTGAATTATTAGTTGAAATAAAATTTTAACATCATTAAATACTACTAATTAATTTGATATTTTATTAATAAAAGGGATTATTTGTTATGAAATTAAAAACCTTAGGGGGCGGGATGTAATTTCCAAAACCACAAGGAGCAATTTGTATTTTAAATAAATCTCAGGGGAAATTCTATTTCCACATACCACATTGTCTCTGTGCACATCCTTTCTTACTCCACTCACTTAATAATTTGATTCTTACGTATTTATCTCAGTCCACACACCCTACATTCCAAATATACCCATTTAATAAAAAATATGTGCACACCCTCATATTAATCCACACAAATATTCGTGGTCGTTGTGCAGCGCCAGCAAAGCCTACCATGATTGATGACCTTATACCTGATTTGTTGTAAATTGACTAGTGTAGTCCAATACACAATCAAATTGAACCTCACTTGCTTGAGTGGATACTTTCTGCCAAAAAAAAAACTCAGAAGTTGGAACTTCAGAGCCGAATATTTTAACATATTTCGGAAGTTGGAATTCGAATGATTTAATATATTTCGAAAGTTAAGTTCCAAATGGTTTAATATATTTTGGGAGTTGAGTTCCGAATTATATTTCAGAAGTTGAGTACCGAAGAAATTAATTTTGTTCAATTGTTGTTTTTCGTATACTGTCTATGTATTCATCACTGGTTTGTCGAATGGTGATCGCGAACAGAAATTACGTAAAACAATTTCTTAGCAAAAAAAGTTACATTTTCGTCGGTGCATTAGTTGTTTTGCATATCATTCTAGTTTTCTGAATTGTTTGGCAAATCTCCCATCAAGTTTTGTTTGACAAACAACTGTAACCTCATGAGTGAACAATGAAGAATGTTAGTAATGGAGTCTAGCGTGTGAGAAATAATGGAGGAAGAAGGTAGGCAATGGAGTGTGTGAGAAATAATGAAGGAAAAATGTAGGCAATAAAATGTGAGAAATAGTAGAGGAAGAAGGTAACAATGGAGAGTGTGAAAAAGAGTGAAGTGTGTGAGAATGAGTGTCAATCACATAGGTAATGGACAGTGGATATGCACAGAGAGCTTTTATAAGAAAAAGATGTATATAGAGATCTCTATTTTGAATGTTTAAGTGTGTGGATGGATGTCTATTTTGGTCATTTTATTTAAAGGTAAATTTGTAATAATAATAAAGTTCATTAAGTGTGTGGACAGAGACAATGTGGTGTGTGGAAATAGAATTTCCCAAATCTCAGGAGTGTGTTTATAATTTACCCTTTTATAAAAGTAATTATTTACAAATCCTAGAAACTGCTCTCTCTATCTCTCTCGAAATTAAAGTCTCTTTTTCTAAACTCTAAAATTTTCTCTTGTTGTCATAATAGGGAGTGGAAGGTGGTGACATCCGATCCCCCTCTCCCTTTCCTTTCCTTTCCTTTTAACTTTCATGGATGATTTGTTTTTTTCTCAGATATGGTATTTTACCCTTTGATCTGAGGTTTTCTATTATTAGAACTTCCACTGCCTCCATGGGCTACAAATATGAGATCGATACCAGAGTTGTTTGACGGTCCTACGTTACGAGTTGTGTGAATCTGATTTTTTGATGATTTTTTTTTAATGTTTTTGTATTTTATTTTTATTATTTTTTTCCTCCTTTGTAGATGTTTGGGTTTGTCTATTGTTAGATTTTTGTAATTGGCAATCTCATTGGACAAAATTTTATTTAATTGTATTTTTATTCACTCTATTGTATCTATGAGTTATGAGAGTTCAGATGCAAATCCAACTCTGAAAAATCTAGAAACCCTAGATGTTGATTTGTGATTATGTATCAATAAAAAGCAGTAAAAAACAATCCCAATCAAACAATCAAGAGAAAGAGACACAATGATTTTTACGTGGAAAAACCACAATTGGACACCTCCAATTGTGATAAAAAAACCACGGGCAACAGCCACAAGAACAATCCACTAAGAAGATTTAAAGGAATTATACAAGTATACTCTCAATTATCTAGCGAATCCACAACGCCTAATTGAACCAACCTCTATGTGCCTCTTCCAACCCCATCTTCACCACGGAATTGTCTTTCTGATGAGCCACTCCAGAATCCACCAAAGCTTCAGGCTCGAATTCTTCAGAATCCACCGAAGAACAACTCTCTCTTTTGTTTAACAAACAAAACCTTTGATGTACTCTCTTTTAAACCATGAGTTGAATACTCAATAAAAACATCAAAGGAAACTAACAAATATCCCCAGATATAAACCTTAAGAACCACAAAGAAGATCTGGAGGAAAAATTAATGAGTAGTCTAGTTTTGGGAAAACCAACTACTCATAGAAAATCCAAAGTAATCCTGTTTTTGGAAGAAAACCAACTTCTTAAAGGACTCCAAAGTAATCCTAGTTTTGGAAGAAAATCAACTTCTTAGAGAAATCCAAAGTAATCCTAGTTTGACCCAACATGTGAATTTAAAAAATTACAACCTTGGGTTTGATCCATGGAATTTGACAATAAAAAGTCCTAACAAACTCCCATTTGTCAAATCCTGGACAAAACCATGCTAAAACAGTTTTCCTAACAAAAAACTAAAACAATTTTCCAATCAAAACAAGAACAACACCACCAACTAGGAACCAGCACTTATAACCAAATCTCTTTACAAACTTATTTCTCAAGGTCATGATCTGCAAAACAACTATTAGTGCCACAATCTCCAAAACAACTATTAGTCCCACAAGAGTATATGAAAAAGCAATAAACATATGGCTAGATTATCTTGAAGTATGAGATGAAAAACATGAATAGATGCAACTTGGAGATTTTAAGAACATATAGTATGAAAACCTGAAAAGTAAGACATATGCACCCGACACATGACATGAATACATGAAAAACAAATTTCTCCCCCTGTTTGTCACGAATTGACAAAGGAATCTCAAATAACAAAATCAAGATCAAAACCCACACAAGCAATGATATGATAACAATTAACCAAACTCCCCCGCACTAAAAACAACCACAAATACTGAAAAAAAATGAACAGAAAGAAAACTGACAAAAATAATATGGTGGAGCCAGCAAGGAATTCCAGATTTGTACCTTAAAACACACAAGACTATCCAAGAAGTACAATTATTTGAAAACACAATGTGCATAGTCTGTAGAAGATTCCTCATGAAAGAAAGTGATGCATTATGTGAAAAGCATAGATCCCATGATAAAAGTGTGTGTGTGACTCTTGGGATTCGACAAACACAGATTCAAATCCTAGTAGTGATATGAAAGCTGGACCTCTGACAAGAGAATCTAAGCACAACAAAAGAAAGTCAAACCACGAAGAATCAAGGGGTATTTGGTGAGTAAAGGCGGAGGCTCCCTCTCAAACAATGAATCCCTTTTTCTCTTTTTTTTCACATCTTTTTCTTTTCTTTCTTTTGCACATTTTTTTTTTCTTTTGCACATTCTTTTCTTTCTTTTGCACATTCATTGGCGGCTGACATGCTCAAGAGTATGGAAACCGAACCAGAGAAGCATGGATACATTAAGGATGGCCTGGTTGGTGACTCTGAGGTAGCCTTTTCCTCATGGCTGGACTACAAAAAATAGAGGGGAAAACCGTGAAGATGCAAAAAGATGGAAGGTGGTTAAAAGACTCAACATCACCCATGATATGCTAGTATAGGTCAATTGCTCTCAAAAAGCAAAAGATACAATGCCAGAAGTCCATGAAAAAAAAAATAATCACTAAGATGGAAGACTCCAAAATTTGCTAATCCAAGAGTGTGTACAGAATGAGACATACTAATCAAAGAACACACACTCCAAAATGAGTAATGACCACAGAAAGCACACACATATTAACATGTAATGGTTATTCTCATCAATTCCAATATGCACCAAGGACCACTCAAAAATTTCAAGCTTGCAAAACCATACTAAGAAAATCTTTTTGGATTTTTTTTTTTCCTTAACCAAAACAAGACAAAAAAAAAACGAACATACACACATTTTTTTTTCTCATTAAAAAAAACACACAGAAACCCAAAAACTAAAACAAATAAACAAATTAACACAAGTCAAGTTTTCTCACCCAAATCTTTTTGGTCTTAACAAAATCAGGTCTAGCGGTCTTGGTAAATGTCGTGGTGTTGTGAACACCCTCATGAATCTTTGTATTCCGCCTAGACATGTAAGGTTGTCTCCTAACTCAAAAAGTATTCGAATTTCTACCCTTTTGAGACACTCTCCCATTCAACTTATAACAAAAAGGGCGAATATGGCCATGCATATCACAATGATGACAAATAAAAACAGGGTGTACAGAGTGTACCTTCTTTTCTTTTACCTTACCAACTCTAGGGAGTTTGAGAAGTCTTTCCTCTTGTTGAATCTTTTGTCCTCCCTTTCCTTGAGTTCTTGTATCATGAGATGTGGAAGCATTCTGTTTTTGCTCTCTCTTATCTCCAAAGCCAATGCCACTCTTGTCTGAACAGATTTGTTGAGACCCAATGATATCCTCCAAAGTCTTTGATCCTTTGTTCCAAAGACCAATGGTTACCATGGCACACTTGAGCTCTTCCTCTTTCTTGATCATTAGTTCTTCCAAGGTAACTTGTGATATCTCGAGAGATTCAATCTTTTCTTCATAAATGGCATGGGTTTCCTGTAGCTCATTCCTCTCTATCTCACAAGTCAACAGTTTTGCACAAAGAACTTGTTGATCATCAGCTATCTTGATGGCATTGATCCTAGCCTCGGAAATCTCCTCCTTAAGTTTGACATTCTCACATTCACATGCTTTGAGTTTCTTTGTGAGTTTGTCATTCAATTTGAATAAGTTAAGAGACTCCTTATACAACTTTTCATAAGCTTGCTCAAGCTCTTTATCATCACCACTCGAGGATTCATCATTAGTGGTATTCTCAACCGAAAAATCTTTTTTTTTTTTTTCATAGAATTTCCCTCACGAATTGTATCCATTATCACAAATCAAACAAGATCTCGCTCTAAAAGATTTGTAAAAAAAATAGAGCGACCCGCTCTGATACCAATTGAAAAATCTAGAAACCCTAGATGTTGATTTGTGATTATGTATCAATAAAAAGCAGTAAAAAACAATCCCAATCAAACAATCAAGAGAAAGAGACACAATGATTTTTACGTGGAAAAACCACAATTGGATACCTCCAATTGTGATAAAAAAAACCACGGGCAACAGCCACAAGAACAATCCACTAAGAAGATTTAAAGGAATTACACAGGTATACTCTCAATTATCTAGCGAATCCACAACGCCTAATTGAACCAACCTCTATGTGCCTCTTCCAACCCCATCTTCACCACAGAATTGTCTTTCTGATGAGCCACTCCAGAATCCACCGAAGCTTCAGGCTCGAATTCTTCAGAATCCACCGAAGAACAACTCTCTCTTTTGTTTAACAAACAAAACCTTTGATGTACTCTCTTTTAAACCATGAGTTGAATACTCAATAAAAACATCAAAGAAAACTAACAAAATATCCCCAGATATAAACCTTAAGAACCACAAAGAGGATCTGGAGGAAAAATTAATGAGTAGTCTAGTTTTGGGAAAACCAACTACTTATAGAAAATCCAAAGTAATCCTGTTTTTGGAAGAAAACCAACTTCTTAAAGGACTCCAAAGTAATCCTAGTTTTAGAAGAAAATCAACTTCTTAGAGAAATCCAAAGTAATCCTAGTTTGACCCAACATGTGAATTTAAAAAATTACAACCTTGGGTTTGATCCATGGAATTTGACAACAAAAAGTCCTAACAAACTCGAGTTGTGCTTGTATAGAGGAGTTTGTACTGACATTTAGTATCTTGACTTGAATATTCCTTATTTGTCACTTCGCTAACTAAAATCAAAATTGATTAACCGCTCGAGTGGTATTTTGTGCGCTTGAGCGGTGAAGTGATTCATCTAGTATCTTTATTTGTGTTCTGAACTTCTGGAAAGTGTGCTTTACCGCTAAGCGGTTATCATATATGTGAGCACCGCCTTTAGTCACACCGCTTGAGCGATAAAGTGAGCGCTCGAGCGATCTTCGCGGCTCTGTTTAATATAAAGTGCGTCATTTGCTGTCTTTAAGATTTAATTCATCCATACTCTTAGAGAGGAAGAGAAAAACAAAGTGTTCTATATTGGAGGGTGTTTATATATGAGTTTTCTTGATGTATAGAAGGTGATCAATTGATCAACGAATCACATATTGACAAACGTCAATAGTTAATTTTGTTCTTTCATTCACAAAAAGAGAGAAGTGTTTATCGATGAATTCTGGGGAACTTGGGCCTGAAGCTTTTGTGGATTTTGGAGTGGCTTATCGTCGTAGATTCAACATTAGCGTTATGGATTCAACATTAGACAAATCGATTCCAAAGTGAAGACAGTGGTGCAAGAGGCATATTGGGTTCGGTTCAATTCGGGCTTAGATTCACTAGGTAATTGAGGGTTTTCGTGTGTAATTCCTTTTTGTGTTCTTAATGGATTATTTTGTGTCTTTATCCCATAGTTTTTTTTTATCACAATTGGAGGTACTCAAATTGTGATTTTTTTTTCTACGTTCAATCATTGTGGCGATTTATTATTGATTATTTGATTGTGATTGCTATCATTGTTTAAATTGAATCATAATCACAAATCAATATATCGAAAATTTTTAGAATTTTTCATCTATGTTGTTGGTGACTGTAGACACCCCATTTTTGACCGACCTTAAGACTCAGACGTCACCGATTGAGCGCTTGGTGATATTGCATACTGTGCTCGTTCAGAAGTCTCAGAGTCACGGCCGTGCGCCCTGCCTCCGGACTTCCGAATCCTCTTCTGTGCCTTGCCTCGGTTTGCGAACCAGGCTCGGTTTTCTCTGTTTTCTTTCCTGAGGGAAGGGAGTGGTCCAGCAGATCATCTCTCGGTGGCCGTGGGCTACATTTCGTGGCCGTAGGCCATTTTGCCCATTTCGGAGCCCGGTTCCCGGTTTTCGGAGCCGTCAGGCTGTGTGCCTCGGTTCGGGACTGCCCAACCATCTCCGATTCCTCCGGTTCTTGGCAAGTGCCTCTGTTTTATCATACCGAGGGACACTGGGGTCTCTGATACCCACTTCGTGGCCGAACGCCACTTTCGGTGCTCACAGCCCATTTTCGGGACCCCGAACCGCGCGGTTTTGGCCCCCGAGCATTCATTTCGCATCAATTTCTGTTCATTCTTGGCAAGTGCCTCTGTTTCATCATAACGAGGCACACTGGGGTCTTAGATACCCACTTCGTGGCTGAATGCCACTTTCGGTGCTTACAGCCGGTTTTCGGGCCCCGAACCTCGCGGTTTGGCCCCCGAGCTTTCATTTTGCATTAGTTTTTGTTCAATTTTGGCAGGTACCTCTGTTTTAGCACCAGGAAGGTCACTGGAGGGTGGGAGGCCAGCAATTATCCCAGGTAACCAGTTATGCTCTTCCGGCGCCCGTTTTGCTCACTTCCGGGCTAATGTTGAACACCCTAGGCCCATTTTCGTCCAACCACAACCACATATCTGTGATGAGGGCACATGGGAGGACACCAAGGTGTGGTGGTCGGCCAGTAATTATGGTTTTCATTTTTGAGCCTCTCCTTCAAGTCCAATGTTGTGACTCCTGTTCCAGAGTTGCCAATTTCCAACCTTGGGACCTTGTTCTACACACCTGGGAGGACACCAAGGTGTGGTGGTCGGCCAGAAATTTTGGACTTCATTTTGGGCATGGCCGGCCGGCCAGGGGAGTGGCTGGCCGACCAGTTGGGGTGGCCGGCCGGCCGGCCACCTTCAAGAAATTTACCTGGCCGGCCAGCTTTCTGCTTTTCACCTCTTTACAGCTGTCCAGCTGCTTTTTGAAATATCTCACCCCTCCGGGGGATATTTTGGGAGGGAAAGCTTGGATGCATTTTCCTCCCCTTTTACACCCTTTCTTGCCTATTTAAGGGGCTGGACAGCTCCTTCCCTAGGGTTAGAAAAATTCCTCTCAAGAGTCTCTCTTCCTTTGCCTCCATTTCCATAGCCAAAAGCTCCAAAAACTCTCCAAGTCCCTAGCTCCTCTCTTCATCAACCCTAAGCACCACCATCACCACCTCCATTTCAGCAGCAAAGGAGTGTTTTCCAGAGCTTAAGAAGCAACAAAGTCAAGTCAAGAGGCAAAGAAAGACTTGTCTTCAAGGGTAAGTCACTATTTCCCTTTTTCTTACACAATTTTGCTCCAAATTTCTACCCTATTTTCTCACTGATTTGGGCTCTGACCCCTACTGATTTTGTGCTTATTTTGAGCCCCTCTACAACATTGTAGAAGGGCTCAACCTTATTTGGCATCTCCTTCATGTACTTGCTTCAATAGCATCTTTTATGCCAATATTTTGCATGAAATATCTAGCTTATGAATGATCTGATTTCGAGCATGACATAAACTGTGAGTGGGCCTATTTTGAGTCCCTATTCAATATTGAATAAGGGCTCAACCCTGTTTGGCCTCTCTATCATGCACTTGCTTCATATTTCCTTCAAATTACCGTAAAATTGCATGGTTTATTTGGCCTGTTTGTGATCTGATTTTGAGCATGCCATTTACTGAGTTTGAGTTTATTTTAGGTCCCTCTACAACATTGTAGAAGGGATCAATCTTTTTTGAGGTCTCCATGTTGTACCTCTCTTTATACCTCTCTTTGGCCCCATTTTTGTATGACTTTTTGAGCTTATTTGGATACTGATTTGAGCCTTCATCAGGCTTAGAAAGTGTCTTAGAATAACTCATTCTTCATGTTTTGTTAAGGGTCCAAAGTTGTTTGATGCATGCTTTTGGTACTTCATGTTGTACCTCCATATTTTCCGTAAAATTGCATGCTTTTTTTAAGCTTGCTTAGCTACTGATTTGAGCCTCCATCAGGCTTATAAAGTGTCTTAGAATAACTCATTCTTCATGTTTTGTTAAGGGTCCAAGGTTGTTTGGTCATTGCTTATGGTACCTCATGTTGTAGTCCTTTGTTGGCTCATTTTTGCATGCTATATTAAGCATATCTACATACTGAATTGGAGGATGTCATCTACTGTAAATATGCATATTTTTGGCCCCTCTTTAATTTTGTAGAACTGTTTTTTTCAGTTTGAGCATTGTATATACTACTTGCTTTGTAATTCCCCTCTTTTTCCCCATTTTTGCATGCTAATTTTGCCGTATTTGTGGTTGTTATTTAGCCTTGCTTTGTACTGAAAAATGCCATATTTGGGGCTGCCTTGCTACTGGTTTGCATGTCATGATCATGTTGTGCATGTTCAGTATGGCTATAGGCCATTTCGGGTACTTAAATCACATTTCGGGATGATTTCATGCATTGGTTGTAATTCCGTATCATTTCGGGGCTGTTTTCCCCTTCATTTAGGTGCTGAAATTTGGTTTGCATGCTTGCATATCATTTCCCGTGCCATTTCATGCCTTCGGGCCAGGCCTTGGTTTGCGTGCCTGTGGGCACGCATTTCGAGGCACCTCTGTTTTATCCGACGGCATCTTATGTGAGTGTGGCTGAGGCTCCCTCATGTTAGTGTAAGTCCAATTGCATTGCTTATGCCATTTCATGCCTTAGGATCATTTCCTCGGTTTGCGCGCCCGTGGGCACGCATTTCGAGGCATCTCATTTCCATAGCATCGTACATGTTAGGAGTGTATATTAGTTGCATTCATGCATATCATGCATATTGCATCGTGTTCGGGATAAGAGTTAGCCCGGGCACGGGAAACGAGGCACGTTTCGTACTCCGAGTGACGGAACGGGTCTCAATTCCCAAGTCACCGACACTCCGGATCACCCATGATGGAGTTAGGTTTTGTTGTAACATCCATCTGCATTGCACCCTATATTGAGTTGTGCAATCCGATTCCTCGGCCACCATGCATCGATATGCGTGATTGGTGGCACGAGAATCGAGGCATGCATATATCTGTGAAATACATTGCTATGCCCTTTTCCTGCTCTCTGTTGCAGCAAAATAAGGAATCAGTAACTTTTCGGAGTCTGGCGCGCATTTCGAGAACATTGCAAACAGAGGCTAAATTGGGCATCCCAGTGGATTTCCAAAAGGCATCCGGCATACATCATTCATCAGAAGCGAGGCAGCCCCTGGCTTGCATGCCAGTTTATAGCTTTATTAGTTTAATTTGTTAATATATTAGAAATCTGTAATTTCGGGCTGTAATATTCTTTTATTTAGGACTGTATCATTTATTTGGACCCTCTGTGCGAGGGCAAAACTGTAATAAGTGTGCGTGAGTGTGATGTATGTCTTCCAACCCCACGTCTTTCTTCCCTTTTATTTACCTGCTTACGATGGTTAGATATAGGGCATATTTTAATTAGCATACAGCATGACAGCATGTTTGCATCATTCATCTGTTTTGCACGCACCGGGCTCGGCGCATCATACAAACTGCATTTGTATTTCAAATTTCAAATTGAATACGTGATAGCTGTTGCATTTCACATCCCATGTTTAGAAAAGCCGAGCCTGCTGTAGTTGCATTATTGCATGTGTTGCATTAGGCAATTCTGTATATTTAGGATCATGCATGATTTCTAATGAGCTTTTGTTTTGGCTTGGAGTACTCGGTGAGTTTTTATGCTTTAGCATCCTTGCATGCGTGTGAGTGTTGCCATGAATAGCATGCTTACCATGAGGCTATATGCTTATGTGATATAACTGCCTTGAATGCCTGTGGGTGGAGGTTGTGTTATTTGAATTGGGACAATGCGTTGACTGTTTGTTTTAAGCCCACTAGACAGTGGCAAAATCATGTTTTCTAAGCCCACCTGAGGGTGGCAAATCCGCGTCTTAGCCTACCTGCGGGTAGCACCATCAAACCATTTTCAAATAAACAAACATGAAATGTTTTGTTCAATTCAGGCGACTCAGTCTATACTTATTTGCTGCGAGCATCACATAGTAACCTAGGCTAATAATCGGAATAAGAACTCACAATGTTTTCAAAAACAGATATCATGGTTAGTAGAGGCGGTCTTTGACCGGGCGAGCGGGGGTGCTCACGATGTGACCTTCCCAATCGTACCCAAGTTCCCGAGCCAACTTTGGTGATGACGGACACGTGGCCTTTGGCAACGAGTCAGGGTTTCCTAAATTTCCCATTTAAAAATATTTAGGTGGCGACTCTGTTATCTGGCAAAGCAGTCCATGTTTGGCACTTCTTTCAAAAAATCTGTTTTCAAAACGATTTGCCGGATTTGGACTCTTTGGTTCAAGATTAAGAACCGTGACATTTGAGTCCTTGAACTGTAGTGACCCCAATATGAACAGAACGGGACTTAACCCTCCCGGGGCGTTCGGGGACGTCTACAGTGACCACAGTATGTTGTATTGTAGGTATGGTTATTGGTTGTTGGCTGCAATATGTTGTAGTTATGGTTTTTAGTTAATGGTCGCAATATGTGGCTGGTTATGGTTGTTGGGTGTTTGAGTGTTCGGGTTTGAAACATTGAACCTTAGCTGTAATTCCTTCTAAAGTTGGGAATAATCACTCTTAATGTATTTATTTCTACCTATCAATAAAATTTAACTTTAGCCACAAAAATAAATAAATAAATTTGTTAACAATTCTCTCCACGAAATTTTGATAATGGTAAACACCAGTGTAGTAGTTTTCGAGGTTACATCAGTGTCCTTATTAGAAATATTGGGTAACAGTTGGGATAGATTATGATTAATGTACAATTAACATTTTGCTTTTTTACAAAATCATAATTTTATGACACTATATTTGTCCTCAAGCAAATAAAAAGTAATTTTTGGTAGGATTGGTGGTAGGTGATGGAGAGAGGGTGATGTGGGGACATATTTTGTGAATGACAACACGTGGCCAAGGTGACGCCGGGGTGTCAACCGTGATGCCACGTGGCCTGGTCCTGGCACCGACATGATCTCGGCTAGGCCAAGGTTACCTACGGAGATATCGGAATCCGAGATGAACGGATAAGGGACAAGAGTCTAAAACAAGGGAGGATCTCAGTTTATATAAAAATAAAGCTCTTAAGGAGTTTATCTGTGATACCCCTGTTCTGTAGTATGCTAATTGGTCCTTAATACGAATGTGATTATGTGTTTCGATACGATTTTGTGGGCCATTATGTGAAAATATGTGATTTTGAATTTCTATCTGTTCACCGTAGGAATATCTGTTTGATTATCTGCTTTGGAATTTAAATTGAAGGCCTTATCGGCCACCGAAACCAAAATTGATTTCGCCATTGTGATTGGCATAATTTTTAGAGCCTACGGTGAAATTTAATTGAAAAATTGATTCGGGCCAGATTAAATTGATTTAATTAATGAATTAGTGCCCAAATAATTATTATTATTAAATTGGAACCTAGTGGGATTTGTTGTATAGGAGCACTACATCCCAATTCCTCTCCTTTATTGTATTTTGGCTGATCTTGGACTCAAGATTAAAGAGAGGGCCGGTTATAGAGAGAGAAAGGGAGAGACTAGTGTAATTTTGGCTCAAGGCTTGGGAATTTGAAGGTTAAGCTCAAGAATTGGCTAGAACTTGGGTGTTTAAGGCTCCTAGGTGAGTAATCATCCCTTGAATCATGGGTTTTGTTTGCAATTTGTAAATTCAGAGTTGAATGATGATAAAGAGCATGAATTGAGTGGATTTTGTTGTATTTGAAGTTAATAAAGGCATGCATGTAGGAAATTGCCATGAATTTCCATATTTGAACACAATGTGTATAATCCATGTTGAATCTTGTTTGAAATCCATGTATTTGGCCACCTCCTCACCAATTAGGCTGGGAATGATGAGCATCTCCCACATGCATGTACAAATCATGGGGGTGTAAGTCTTGAATGTTTGAATTTGAGCATGTTGGTGATGAATTGAGATAATTTGGGACATGCATGTAGATAATTCAAGAAATTGAGCTTCCAAGTGTTGTAATTTGGTATTGGTATCATGTTAGTATGTGTATATGTGATATTTGAGCCATTGCATGCAAGAAATGGTGTTAGAAAGTCGAATTGGAGCTCAAGAACACAATCTGGAAAACTCAGAATTTTGATGTCCGCTCGAGCGGGGATCGATGTGGGATGAACTTCCGCTCGAGCGTCCGAGTTCACGCTTGAGCGTAAAAATGATGCATCCAATACTTTTTGCAGACATAGCGTCCGCTCGAGCGGGGAAGTTCACGCTCGAGCGGGGACCCTACTTTCTGAAATTTTGAAAATGCATTCTGTGTTCTGTTTTCCGTTCCCTTTTCATTTCTAAGCACTCTTAGGCATACATTGAGCATTGTAATTGAATTAAAAAGATAAGAATGAAGCCTAAAGAGGAATATGTGAATTAAAGAACGGATTGAATTATTTGTGACCCATATGTGTTATGTGATATGTAGGGTCAAGCTCTAGGGCAACTCCACAAGCCGATCACTGTGAGTAATATCTGAAATATGTTGTTGTCCAATTGCTTACTTCTATGTAAGTTTGTAAAGTTCACTAATTTGAATGATGGACAGTTTGATATGAAAGTTTGAAAGGCTTAAAAGCCAGTTTGATATAAAAGTTTGAAAGGCTTAAAAGCCAGTTTGATATGAAAGTTTGAAGGCCTAAAAGCCAGTTTGATATGAAAGTTTGAAAGGCCTAAAGGCCAGTTCGATATAAAAGTTTGAAAGGGCCTAAGGGCCAGTCTGATGCGAAAGTTTGAAAGGGCCAAAAGGCCAGTCTGATAAGAAAGTCTAAAAAGCCCAAAGGCCAGTTTGACATGAATGAATTGGGCCTGAGGCCGTCTGATGTATAATGTTCCAATGTATTTTCTTTATTTGATATTATTCACTGGGCTTTCGCTCACGCTCATTCATGTGTTTGTAGGTGAGCCAAGAGAGGTCCAGACCTAGCCCCAGTGAAGTCTGTATAGAACAACCGGGGTTTGGAGAGTCAGCCTATGTGTCTCACGCACGAGACTCGCCTTCGCCTTTTTGTCATTTTGTTCTAAGTTGTCATGTTGGCGAAGCCTTTTATATATCTGTATATAGTTTGCATGGG
Organism: Camellia japonica; assembly: GCA_030407325.1. NCBI lineage: Eukaryota > Viridiplantae > Streptophyta > Magnoliopsida > Ericales > Theaceae > Camellia > Camellia japonica. Next base: position 50,085,092 of record JAPPVO010000003.1, read on the forward strand.
TTGATTTAGTTTTGGATGATCCTGTTTGTACAGAACTTATGCAGAACTTATGCTACTGTATTTCTATTGTGAGTTATTAATGTATGTATGCATGGTTTGTTTTGGTGTGCCATGTAAGCACAGCTCTATGGACAAAGTTTTTAAAAAATTGCTTCCGTTAGCCCTCATTAACTCTGTTAAAATACATTTGGTTTGGTTTGAGGCCGTAGGTAATCCCATGATTACTGGCCGGTTATGTCCTTAACCCACGGGGATGGGTTCGGGTCATGACAGAGTGGTATCAGAGCACGAGTTAATAACTCACACACTTGTCCAAAAAGAGCAATAAACGTCAAGAAAAGATGTAGGATGCATTCATGTGATGAGTATGAATCTGAAAGCATTGAGAATGTGCTTAACTGTTTTAATATGAACAACTATGTGTTATAAATTGTGATTTACTTGCATTGCAGATTAGTTGAATATATATGCTTTTTGTTCTATGCATAATTGTGAACCTTTGTATAAAGAATAATGCAAGTTTAATCAGATGGTGAGAACAAGAGGTGATGAGATAGAGGAATCTTCTACTGCCAGACTGGATAGAATGGAAAGATTGATTCAGGAAATGGCAGAGACATTGAGGCAACAACAGGAATGGCAACAACAGTGGCAGCAACCACATCCTCCACCACCACCTCCGGCACCTCCTGTGCCAGATAATCAGAATGATGACCGAATCATAGCTCTCACCAAAGAGTTCAAGAAAATGAAACCACCACAGTTTCATGGTGGATTGGATCCTTTGAAAGCTGAAACTTGGGTCCTCGGCATTGAAAAATTGTTTGAAGTATTTCCGTGTTCGGATACACAGAAAGTGCTTTTAGCCACCTTTATGCTAGAAGACGAAGCAAGAAGATGGTGGATGTTAATGCGTGAGAATTACAAAGATGCTGATTGGGCAAAATTTCTGGAAATCTTTTATGACAAGTACTTCCTGCAGTGTGTCCGAGATAAGAAAGTGGCAGAATTCATGGAACTGAAACAAGACAGTATGACTGTAGCCGAGTATGAGGCCAAATTCACTGAATTGGCCAGGTTTGCACCACATGTAATTGATACTGACTATAATAAGGCAAGACACTTTGAAGGTGGGCTCCGAAGTGACATTTTAGAAAGAGTGAATGTCCTGAAACTGGAGACTTACATTGGGGTGCTAGACAGGGCCATCATATCAGAAGCCAACATAGCTAGACAGACTAAGCTAACAACAGAATGGAAAGGCAATAAAAGGCAAGGCTTCTTTTCAAAGAAGAAATTTATGAAAAAAGCAAAATACGGGCTCCTCAAATACTTTGAATACTTCCCAAGACACATCTCCCATGTGCAATATTTGCAGCAAAAGGCACCGGGGAGTTTGTTACCGTGTGTCAGGGGCCTGTTTCAAGTGTGGTAAGCAAGGGCACATGGCCCGAGATTGTAATCAGAACAGTGGGAGGGTAGCTGCTAGTTCCACTGCATCGACCCCAAAACCAGGAAATACTATGAGACCTACTACCACCGGGGATACTGTAAGGCAAGGAAGAGTTTTTGCGCTTGTTCCGGGCGATACACGGAATGCCAACGCAGTTGTCTCAGGTACCATTTCTATATGTAATCGGGATGCCTTTGTGTTAATTGACTCTGGATCAACGCATTCATTTGTAACATGTGCATTTGCATCTAGACTGAATAGACCCTTAGAATTACTGCCATATCTGCTATGTGTGTCTGCTCCATCTGGGGAATCTGTATTGTGTGAATCTATATACCGGTTTTGTGATATGCGTGTTGAAGATGCTATCCTATATGTAGATTTGTTACCCTTGAACTTTAGGCATTTTGATGTAATTCTGGGCATGGATTGGTTAACCAAATATCGTGCCACCATCGATTGTGTGACAAAACGAGTAGTATTTAAACCACCGAAACAGAAAGAGATTGTGTTTGTGGGTAATGGGATAGTGCCTCCACCTTATTTGATATCTGCAATGAAAGCATGTAAATTGATCAGGAAGGGGTGTCAGGGTTATTTGTGCTATGTGTTGTCTGAACAGTCTGTGAATGTTGAATTGAATGATATCCCTATTGTTAAAGAATTTCCAGATGTGTTTCCAAATGAATTACCAGGGGAATTGGTAGATAGGGAGATAGAATTTACTATTGCAACTGTGCCAGGCACCCAGCCCATTTCTAAAACTCCCTACAGAATGGCTACTACCGAAATGAAAGAATTAAAAGAACAGTTGCAAGACTTGCTTAACAAGGGGTTTATTCGACCTAGCACTTCGCCTTGGGGTGCACCAGTATTGTTTGTGAAAAAGAAGGATGGAACTTTGCGTTTGTGCATCGATTATCGGGAATTGAACAAGGTAACAATAAAGAACAAATATCCCCTACCCCGTATTGATGACTTATTTGACCAGTTGCAGGGATCACAGGTGTTTTCTAAGATTAATTTGAGGTCCGGGTACTATCAACTGAAAGTTAAGGCAGAGGATGTTGAGAAAATCGCATTCAGAACGAGGTATGGACATTTTGAGTTTCTTGTTATGTCATTTGGAGTAACTAATGCTTCGGCAGCATTTATGGACCTAATGAACCGAATTTTTAAAACCTACCTTGACGAATTTGTTGTGGTTTTTATTGATGACATTTTAATATACTCTAAAGATAGACTTGAATATGAACAACATCTGAGAACTGTCCTGCAAATACTTAGAGAGAGGAAATTGTTTGCTAAACTAAAGAAATGTGAGTTTTGGTTGGATGAAGTTGTTTTCTTAGGGCATGTGATCAACAGGGAAGGGATTTAAGTGGACCCACAGAAAATAGAGGCAATTGTGGATTGGCCTACACCAACCAATGTAATTGAAGTCCGCAGTTTTATGGGTCTAGCTGGGTACTACAGGAGGTTTGTGAAAGATTTTTCGAAAATAGCTGTGCCTCTTACCCAACTGACACGCAAGGGGCAACCATTTGAGTGGAACGATGAAAGAGAATCAGCCTTTCATGAATTGAAGACAAGATTGACCACTGCACAATTTTGACACTACCTTCAGGTACGGAGAATTTTGTAATTTTCAGTGATTCATCTTATAAGGTTTGGGTTGTGTGTTAATGCAGAACGGAAAGTTTATTGCTTATGCCTCTCGACAGTTGAGGCACATGAGAAGAATTATCCAACACACGACTTAGAATTGGCCGCAGTTGTTTTTGCTTTGAAAATCTGGCGGCATTATCTGTATGGAGCAAAGTGTGAAGTCTACACAGATCACAAGAGCCTGAAATACTTCTTTACACAGAAAGAGTTGAATATGCGACAGAGAAGATGGCTCGAACTGATAAAAGACTATGATCTTAAGATTCAGTACCACCCCGGGAAAGCCAATACAGTTGCTGATGCCTTGAGCAGAAAATCAACAGGGAGTATGGCTTGTTTGCTTACTGAACAGAAGGAGATTCTGCAAGATTTTGAGAAGTCTGAAATTGAAGTGGTATTGTGTGAAAAGGGCAGATTGATAGCCGCTATTACAGCCGAACCGGCAATCATGGATGAAATCAAGCAGAAACAGAAAGAGGATGAATTCCTCAAGAAAGTGATTAATGAATTTGAGACAAGTCCGAAGGCAGAGTTCAGTCTTGAAAATGAAGTGTTGAAGTTTCGAAACCGAATGTATATCCCAGATATTCCGGAACTAAAGAAGAGGGTTTTAGATGAAGCCCACAGATCCGTATTTGCTATGCATCCGGGCAACAATAAAATGTATCGGGATTTGAAACAAACCTATTGGTGGCCTAAAATGAAGAAGGAGATTGCAGAATATGTGTCCAAGTGTCTTTAGTGTCAGCAAGTTAAGGCTGAACATCAGAAACCAGGCGGTCTACTTCAACCCCTCCCTATTCCTGAATGGAAGTGAGAGCATGTGACTATGGATTTCGTTGTTGGCCTACCTCGGACTTCTCGAGGTATGGATTCTATTTGGGTTGTAGTTGATAGATTGACTAAATCTGCACATTTTCTGCCTGTCAAGACTACATTTAATGCTTATAGATTGGCTACTATTTATGTTGATGAGATTGTCCGTTTACATGGAGTTCCGGTATCCATTGTGTCGGATAGAGATCTGAAATTTGTATCTAGATTGTAGAAGAGCTTGCAGGAAGCTATGGGAACAGAACTAAGGTTCAGTACTGCATTCCATCCACAGACAGATGGGCAGTCAGAACGAACAATACAGACTTTGGAAGATATGCTTCGGATGTGTGCTTTGGATTTTCAGGGAAGTTGGAAAGATTATTTGCCACTTGCAGAATTTGCTTATAATAACAGCTTCCACTCCAGCATCGGTATGGCACCATATGAGGCTTTGTATGGTAGGAGGTGTAGGTCACCTATTTGTTGGACAGAGGTCGGGGATAGAGCTTTGCTTGGGCCTGAAATTGTGCAAGACACTTCTGAGAAAATCAAGGTTATTCGGCAAAGGCTCAAGCCAGTTCAGGATCGACAAAAGAGCTATGTAGACGTTCAGAGAAGACCTCTTGAGTATGAGGTTGGTGACCATGTGTTCATCCGTGTGTCCCCAATGAAAGGTCAAGTCAAGTTTGGGAAGAAGGGCAAATTGTCACCCCGTTACATTGGGCCGTTTCAGATTTTGGAAAGGCTTGGTCCAGTTGCTTATAGAGTTGCTTTGCCACCGGGATTTGAACAAATCCATAATGTGTTTCATGTGTCGATGTTGAGGGGTTACCTCCGAGACCCGTTTCATGTGATTGATTATCACCGGGTAGCTATAGATGAAAATATGGAATACGCTGAATGGGTAGAACGAATTGTTGACCGGCAAGTGAAACAATTGAGAAGCAAGTCCATCCCAATAGTGAAAGTGGAATGGAAGGAACATTATGGGACGGATGCTACATGGGAAAAAGAGGAGGAAATGCGACTACGCTATCAACATTTGTTTCCCGACGAAAGTACATTAAGGCCTTGTTTGGGAAGACTAAATAAGTGCACTTTTTGTCTTTTTTGACTAAAAAAGTGAGGTTGAAAATATGGATGTTTGGGTTAACTTTTTGACTTTTTATGGAAAAATGTGTAATAAAAAATTGTAAAAATTGGTTTTTAGAGGAAAATTTGAATTGGGAGTTGTGCAGTCGTAATTGTTGACTTTTGGTGAATAGTGTTAACTTTTTAGCTTTTTGAGTAACTTTTTAGCTTTTTGGATTATTTGGGATATCCCAAACTTAGCCTAAGTTTGGAGGACTAAACTTCCTAAAGAGGGGAGACTGTGATACCCCTGTTCTGTAGTATGCTAATTGGTCCTTAATACGAATGTGATTATGTGTTTCAATACGATTTTGTGGGCCATTATGTGAAAATATGTGGTTTTGAATTTCTATCTGTTCACCGTAGGAATATCTGTTTGATTATCTGCTTTGGAATTTAAATTGAAGGCCTTATCGGCCACCGAAACCAAAATTGATTTCGCCACTGTGATTGGCATAATTTTTAATTGATTCGGGCCAGATTAAATTGATTTAATTAATGAATTAGTGCCCAAATAATTATTATTATTAAATTGGGACCTAGTGGGATTTGTTGTATAGGAGCATTACACTCCAATTCCTCTCCTTTATTGTATTTTGGTTGATCTTGGACTCAAGATTAGAGAGAGGGCCAGTTATAGAGAGAGAAAGGGAGAGACTAGTGTAATTTTGGCTCAAGGCTTGGGAATTTGAAGGTTAAGCTTAAGAATTGGCTAGAACTTTGGTGTTTAAGGCTCCTAGGTGAGTAATCATCCCTTGAATCATGGGTTTTGTTTGCAATTTGTAAATTCAGAGTTGAATGATGATAAAGAGCATGAATTGAGTGGATTTTGTTGTATTTGAAGTTAATAGAGGCATGCATGTAGGAAATTGCCATGAATTTCCATATTTGAACACAATGTATATAATCCATGTTGAATCTTGTTTGAAATCCATGTATTAGCCACCTCTTCACCAATTAGGCTGGGAATGATGAGCATCTCCCACATGCATGTGCAAATCATGGGGGTGTAAGTCTTGAATGTTTGAATTTGAGCATGTTGGTGATGAGTTGAGATAATTTAGGACATGCATGTAGATAATTCAAGAAATCGAGCTTCCTAGTGTTGTAATTTGGTATTGGTATCATGTTAGTATGTGTATATGTGATATTTGAGCCATTGCATGCAAGAAATGGTGTTAGAAAGTCGAATTGGAGCTCAAGAACACAATCTGGAAAACCCAGAATTTTGATGTCCGCTCGAGCGGGAGAACCGCCGCTCGAGCGGAGATTTCGAGCTCCCAGTATTTTCTTGCAGGCTTGGTGTCCGCTCGAGCGGGGATCGATGTGGGATGAACTTCCGCTCGAGCGTCCGAGTTCACGCTCGAGCGTAAAAATGATGCATCCAGTACTTTTTGCAGACATAGCGTCCGCTCGAGCGGGGACCCTGTTTTTTGAAATTTTGAAAATGCAATCTGTGTTCTGTTTTCCGTTCCCTTTTCATTTCTAAGCACTCTTAGGCATACATTGAGCATTATAATTGAATTAAAAAGATAAGAATGAAGCCTAAAGAGGAATATGTGAATTAAAGAACGAATTGAATTATTTGTGACCCATATGTGTTATATGATATGTAGGGTCAAGCTCCAGGGCAACTCCACAAGCCGATCACTGTGAGTAACATCTGAAATATGTTGTTGTCCAATTGCTTACTTCTATGTAAGTTTGTAAAGTTCACTAATTGAATGATGGACAGTTTGATATGAAAGTTTGAAAGGCTTAAAAGCCAGTTTGATATGAAAGTTTGAAAGTCTTAAAAGCCAGTTTGATATGAAAGTTTGAAAGGCTTAAAAGCCAGTTTGATATGAAAGTTTGAGAGGCTTAAAAGCCAGTTTGATATGAAAGTTTGAAGGCCTAAAAGCCAATTTGATATGAAAGTTTGAAAGGCCTAAAGGCCAGTTTGATATAAAAGTTTAAAAGGGCCTAAGGGCCAGTCTGATGCGAAAGTTTGAAAGGGCCAAAAGGCCAGTCTGATAAGAAAGTCTAAAAAGCCCAAAGGCCAGTTTGACATGAATGAATTGGGCCCGAGGCCATCTGATGTATAATGTTCCAATGTATTTTCTTTATTTGATATTATTCACTAAGCTTTCGCTCACGCTCATTCATGTGTTTGTAGGTGCGCCAAGAGAGATCTAGACCCAGCCCCAGTGAAGTCTGTATGGAACAACCGGGGTTTGGAGAGTCAGCCTATGTGTCTCACGCACGAGACTCGCCTTCGCCTTTTTGTCATTTTGTTCTAAGTTGTCATGTTGGCAAAGCCTTTGTATATATCTGTATATAGTTTGCATGGGTTGATTTAGTTTTGGATGATCCTGTTTGTACAGAACTTATGCAGAACTTATGCTACTATATTTCTGTTGTGAGTTATTAATGTATGTATGCATGGTTTGTTTTGGTGTGCCATGTAAGTACAGCTCTATGGACAAAATTTTTAAAAAATTACTTCCGTTAGCCCCCATTAACTCTGTTAAAATACGTTTGGTTTGGTTTGAGGCCGTAGGTAATCCCATGATTACTGGCCGGTTATGTCCTTAACCCACGGGGGCGGGTTCGGGTCATGACATTATCCCTATCTAGTTGAGAGTCTAGGATAACATTGAGCCTGAGTCCACTTAGGTGAGGCTTCTGTAGGGATCAGGTCAGTGTTGGCTATAAAAGCAAGGCACTCTCGTGGGTCTAAGGTATGTTTTTTTTTTTATGTGTGATATACTGTGAGCAATACGTTCTTTCTTGTGAGTTAAACACAATTAGCTATCTTTAAGAGATATTTGATTACTAACTTGAGCATTGGAGTGCCCCCGAGTAGACGAGCCACCGCCGGATTCTTTCCTTTCTGTGACAAGTTGTTCGGGCTTAATCTATTCTGTCGGTGTTCTCCAGTTGAGTTTCCCTTTTGGTTGTGTGGTCGGAAATCAACACCCACAATTTGGCGCCGTTTGTGGGAACGTAAGGAGAATAGATAGCCAACGACAAATATAAAGAAAAAATCGAGGATGACATCCCTAGTGGGAGTAGTAAGCATGCCGATCCAAACATGGAGGAAGAAAACCATAACGAAGAAACACAGGATTAGAATCCTGGGGAGAAAGACGTCGGCCAAGAGGGAGACGCACCGAAAAAAGCAGGCCGAGACGAGTATTACAATGAAAGCGACCTCCAGGTATAGAAAAATAGATGCTTGAGGAGGAACGGTGATGAAAAATCTAGAAATCCGCTAGATATTGATTTGTGATTATGTATCAATTTTAAACAATATATAACAATCCTAATCAAATAATCAAGACAAATCGACACAACGATTTTACGTGGAAAAATCACAATTGGACACCTCCAATTGTGATAAAAAAAACCACGGGCAAAAGCCACAAAACAATCCACTAAAAAGACATAAAGGAATTACACAGGTATACTCTCAATTACTTAGCGAATCCACGCCCGAATTGAACCAACCCCTATGTGCCTCTTCCAACCCCGTCTTCACCTTAGAATTGTCTTAACGATGAGCCACTCCAGAATCCACCAAAGCTTCAGGCTCGAATTCTTCAGAATCCACCGAAGAACAACTCTTTCTTTTGTGTAGAACAAACAAATAATCCTTTGATGTATACTCTTTAAACCATGAGTTGAATACTCAATCAAAACATCAAAGAAAACTAGCAAAATATCCCCAGATATAAACCCTTGAACCCAAGAAGAAGATCTGGAGCAGTAATCCTAGATTTGGAGCAACTTGCGAATTTATAGAATCTGAAATCGCGGGGTCCGCTCGAGCGTGGGAATTAACGCTCGAGCGGGGACACTATATGAAGTGTTCCGCACTAGGGTGTATACTCGAGCGGGGAAATGGACGCTCGAGTGGGGACACTATATGACGTGTTCCAAACCAGGATATACGCTCGAGCGGGGATTTCGACGCTCGAGCGTGAAAACACGGATCGCAGTATTTTTGCAGACTCACCAAACTTCTAGAACTCAGCATTCTCCGCTCGAGCGGGGGAATGTCCGCTTGAGCGGACAGGCAACTTTGAATGCATTTTTGCATTTAGCTTAGGGGCGCTGCCCCTCGACCCCGCGAGCTGACCGGGCAGCTCGACCCCCGTCATAATCAACGAAGTGGCAATCTTGAAAGCATTAACATCACAAACTTCTCTGCAAGGCTCGATTCGGGTTGGATTCGCATCTAATAAACTCATAGCCTCACTAAAATAAAAGTGCGAAAACAAATACAACTGAAAGGAGTTTTGTCAAACGGGGTTGCCAAGAATAAAAACCTAACAGGTGAGATGAAGGGAATGGCAAACAAGTTGGCAGACCTGCAATCGATTGTCAACTTCATGATACAGAACAACGTCATCCAGCCGCCGTTTCCATTAAAGGACACACCGATTCCAGCGGCCAAGAACGACGCCCAGAAAGGGGGGCAGAAAGCAATCCCAGCAATCCCTCAGCATAACAAAGGGAAGGAACGCTCACATCGGTCTTCACAGGATGTCAGGCGAGTAGAATCAATGCGAGGAGAGTCTCAAAGGACGCCTCGTACCAAGGGAACTTATGCCAAGGAACCTTGGCATGTTCAAGGAAAGAAACCTTGTTTTGACATGGTGAATGAAGAGAAATCCAAAAGGACGCATAACAACACCGGGAGCAACACACCAAAGAGGCTAAAATCCGTCGACAGCCGAGCTCCTAGTCGGACTAAGGATCCAAAGAAAGCGGCAGAATGCCGAGGTCACATCACCCGTCAAGCCAAGAACGATGTTCTTAGTAGAGCTAGATAGGTTTGAGGCCCCAAAAAAGTTCCATATATATAACGGTAAGTCAGATCCGAACTTTTATGTCAGCTTATACCTGAATTCAATGACCTTATATACTGGGAATGAACCGCTACTCTGCAAGGTGTTCCCCTCATCCTTTGGGGAAATCGCTTCGGATTGGTTTCACAAGTTGCTGAAAGGAACTGTAAAGAGTTGAGAAGGCCTGGCCGAGATGTTTATGGCTAGGTTTGTCACGAACAAGTTACAACCATTAAGGGTAGACTCCTTGATGGCTTTGAAAATTAGCGAGGGTGAAAGCCTCAGGGCCTATGCCAAAAGATATTAAGAGATGTTCAACCGAATACCGGGATGTAACCAAGAATTGGCAATCGTGTCTTTTAAGAATGGCTTGGAGGATGACTGCATGCTTCGAAAGTCACTGACAAAGACTCTACCAAAGAGTATAGAGGAGCTCATAGCAAGGATCGAGAAATATGCCAGAACAGAAGAGGATACACTGGGAGCAAAGGCACCAAAACAGGAAAAGAGAAATGGATCACTAAAGCGAGGCCGAGGTAATACTGGATTTAACAGACAAGAAACAGGGCTGAGGGCTGCACAGGTAGTTACCACTGTGTTTCGGATCCCGATTTATAAGTTTCAGAAAGGATCAGGAACCAGCCGTATTACAGAGCGCTGTAGAGGATCCATGGCGAATTTATGGAGAGAAGTCTAGGGAAGCACTGTGCTTATCACAATGAAGATGGACACCTGACTCGGGGTTGCAGAGCACTGTGCTTATCACAATGAAGATGGACACCTGACTCGGGGTTGCAAAGCCCTAAAGGCACATTTGGAAGATCTTGCCAGACAAGGTCACTTGAGGGACCTAGTAGATGAGGCCAAAACGAGGAAGAGCAAGTAAGACTACCCCAAGCATCGGCAGCACCACCTCCACAACAACCACAGCAAGCAGAACCTCAAGTGATCAATGTAATCCACTCGAAGGTTAATAAGAATGATATACGAGGAGAAACACAGAAAGTAAAACACTTACAACATGTGTGCCAGGTCCAACAAAAGAGGCCTAGGACAAACGAGTACCAGGGACCAATGGTGTCCTTTACTGAAGAAGACCTAGACATAGTGCAGTATCCACACAACGATGCTCTGGTAGTGACCCTCAAGATTGGGGAATGCCAAGTAAGACACATTCTAATCAACCAAGGCAGCTCCTGTGACATTATGTATGCCTGGTGTTACACGGAGCTTGGCCTTCATCAAGATGATCTAGAGCAATGCAACAGTCCAATGGTCGGGTTCAATGGAACGCCAACATGGCTTCTGGAGTAATAAATTTGGAGGTGCAGGCAGGCACCAGGAAGGTAAGCACAGAGTTTACAGTAATTAACGCTCCCTCTCCCTATAATATTATCTTGGGAAGACCATGGTTGCACAGGATAAGGGTTATTCCCTCAATGCTGCACTAACTGTTGCAGTACCCAACAGAGCATGGAATTGAGGAAGTTAGAGGAGATCTGGTGCAGGTAAAAAATTGCTCCATGGCAGCAATGAAATCCACCTACAACGTGTGAGAAACAAAAACAGTAGAAATTGAAGATGAAGACATGAAAGTAATAGATGATATCAGCAAAGAACCGGACGAGAAGAGTGAGAAGCCTTGAAGAAAATTCTGGTCCAAAAAGGGGATGAAGAGCGCTTCTTCTTTCTCAGCTCAGGCTTGACCGAGGATGAGGAAAGGGAATTGGAAGCTTTCTTACGAGCTAACATAAAAATATTTTCCTGGACGCCATATGAAATGCCAGGCATTGACCTTGAGGTCACGTGCCATATGCTCAATGTGGATAGATCGACTAAACCTGTCATCCAACGAACGAGGAGGTCGACGTTGATGCATGTTGAGGCAGTTGAGGAGGAAGTGGACAAACTACTAGAAGCTAAGGCAATTCGCGAGGTGAACTACCCTACTTGGCTGTCCAACACTGTGGTGGTGAAAAAGAAGAACAGCAAGTGGAGGGTTTGTGTTGATTTCACCAGCTTGAATAAGGCTTGCCCCAAGGACAGTTTTTCACTTCCCAAGGTTGACCAATTAGTAAATGCCACTTCAGGGCATGGAAGGATGAGCTTCCTAGATGCTTACAGAGGATACCACCAAATAGCAATGTATCCCCTTGATGAAGAAAAGACTGCATTTATCACCTCGAAAGGGTTGTACTGCTACAGAGTGATACCTTTTAGACTGAAAAATGCAGGTGCAACCTACCAGAGGTTAGTGACCAAAATGTTTAGACATCTGATTAGCAAAATAGTAGAAGTGTACATTGATAACATGGTTGTGAAGACCAAAAAACCTGAAAATCATCTGGCTAACTTAAAGGTAGTTTTTGACATCCTGAGGACATATCGGCTCTGACTCAATGCTTCAAAATGCGCATTTGGAGTCAGGTCTGGTAAGTTCTTGGGATACTTGGTTACCAGAAGAGGCATTGAAGCAAGCCTAGATCAAATCAAGGTCATCATTGACTTGAAAAGCCCGACATTGGCAAAACAAGTGCAAATGTTAATTGGAAGGGCAGCCACCCTGAACAGGTTTATAAGTAGAAGTTAAGATAAGTGTAAACCATTTTTTAGTTTGTTAAAGAAAGCCACAAATTTTTTGTGGATGGAAGAGGTCGAAGTCGCCTTGGCTGACTTGAAAAAGTACCTGACAACAGCTCAAATTCTTTCAAATCCAATACCTGGGGAGGAACTGTTCTTATACTTGGCAGTTTCGAAGCACGCAGTGAGTGCAGTGGTAATCAAATAAGAGAATGGAGAACAAATGGCAGTATACTATGTGAGTTAAACCCTAGCAAGCGCAGAAACTAGGTACTTACCCCTGGAAAAATTGATACTAGCCTTGGTAATGGCTTCGAAGAAACTGAATTGTTACTTCCAAGCCCACAAGATCGTGATACTGACTGAACATTCTTTGAAGTCTTTGTTGTAACAAGGAGATCTGACAAGCAGGGTAGCCAGTGGGCAGTAGTGTTGGGCCAATATGACTTGGAATTTAGGCCCAGAACAGCAATTAAGAGCCAGGTTTTGGCCGACTTTGTGGCCGAGTTCGCACCTGGTGCCATCCCACGTCGGACTCCGGCAAGCCGCGGCTTGGGGTGCCCAGGAGAGTAAGAAGAAACCCAGCCAAAGAACCCCACTCAAGAAAAACAGAAGAAAGAAAAAAAACCAAAGCCCTACGACATCTACATCGGCGACTCCTTCCGCCTGTTTGTTGATGGAAGTTCAAACCGTCAAGGAGTAGGGGCAGGGGTAGTGTTAGTATCACTAGACAGGCGAATATTAGAACAGTCTATTCATTTGGGGTTCAAGGCTTCAAATAATGAAGCAGAGTACGAGGCACTAATTGTTAGGTTGAAGTTAGCAGCAGCAATGGAAGCCGATGAGGCGGTGGTCTTTATGACTCCCAACTTATTGTGAATTAGGGAATAAGCGAGTACGCAGCCTAAGATGAAAGAATGATAGCCTATGTCAAGGAAATTGTTAGACTACTAGTATTATTCCAGGATTGTCGACTATAACAGGTTAGCCGAGATAATAATAGCCATGCCAATGGATTGGCTAACCTAGCTAATGTAATGAAATCAGGAGAGGCAAGGACAATAATGGTTGATTATTTGTCAAGCCCAAGTATTGAACCACTAATCACAGAGTACGAAGCAATGTGTGTAGAGATGGGATCAAGTTAGATGGATGCAATAGTGATGTTCCTTAGGGATGGCAAGCTGCTAGATGACCGAAAAGAGGCACATAAGACCAGGTTGAAACTGGTCCCCTTTTGAGATGTGTGCATCTCTCCCAAGTTGAAGATTTCTTGTATGAAATACATGAAGGAGTATGTGGAAGCCATGCTGAGAGCAGATCACTTGCTCATAGGGCCATTATTCAGGGGTACTAGTGGCCCTACATGCAGAAGGATGTTGAAGTCTACGTCAGAAAGTGCGATAAGTGTCAAAGGTTTGCCCCTTTGATACATCAACCAACAGCAGATTTGAACCCAGTATCCAACCCTTGGCCATTTTCCCAGTGAGACATGGACCTTGTTAGACAACTGCCCCAAGCAACTGGGCAAAGGAAGTTTTTGCTGGTAACAACTGATTACTTCACAAAGTAGATAGAAGCTGAACCCCTTGCGAAGATTCGAGATATTGATGTGAAGAACTTCATATGGAAGAACATCATCACCAGGTTTGGGATCCCAAGGGCAATAATAGCAGACAATGGTACACAGTTTGACAGTAAGTTAATCAAAAGCTTATGTGCGAAGTACAAAATCAAGAACTGCTAGTCTACTCTAAGTTTTTCTCAGAGCAATGGTCAAGCAAAAACATCCAACAAGACTATCTTAGATGGGATCAAAAAGAAGCTGGAAGCAGCAAAAGGAAAATGGGTGGAAGAATTGTCCAATGTACTCTGGGCATATCGGACTACGCCGAGAAGATCGACTAGGGAGTCTTCATTTGCCATGGCTTATGGCACTGAAGTAGTTATCCCACTGGAAGTCGGCATCCCTGGGATTAGAACACAGGGAGTAGAAAATGGGACTAATAAGGTATTCCTAGCCCAAGATCTAAACCTACTAGAGGAGAAAAGAGAGAGAGTAACAATTCGGGCGGGGGCATACCAGCAACAACTTACTAGGGCTTTGTGAAACCTCGTATTTTTATATAATAAAAATAATATATATATATTTAATTTTTTTAATACTTATTCACAATATTTTGAATTTAATAGTCTGTATATTTTTATACTGAAAATTTATTCAAAATAAAATAAAATAAAATATTTTTGACTTTATATTATTACTTGATATTAATTTCTGAACCGTATGATATTTTTATTATATTTTTCTCTATATATTTTTTTAATCAAATTACACTGGAACGTAATATTTTCTGTACTAAAACCCAATAAAAAACCATGGGTTTGCTCCCTATGTTTTCTCGCCTCGCACCTTCCACGTGCAATCATTTTCTGTAACCAAAGAAACTATGGTGGACATGCAGATGCTGTACACCAGGTTTTATTTCCTTTTATCCCTTCTTTTTAATTTATCTTCTTTTACTCTTCCTCATTTTTCCCATAAATTGAGCCTAACTTTTCCTCACATTTCTTCATCTTTTGCTTCATTTCCAGTTTCATCTCTCTCTCTCTCTCTCCGTTTCATCTTTCTCTCTCTCTTTCTCTCTCTTCTCTCCACCTCTCATTCTTAAAACTCTCTTTCTTCTTCTTTATCTCTGTTCTTTCTTCTCCTCCCGATCTCCATAGCCACGGCCTTAACCCATACTAGCACCAACCCGCGAACTTCTCCACCACCGGCACATCGTCGAACCACCATCACCTAATTCCATTATCATCTAGAACCACCATTCACAGCCTATTGTAGGTGAAGAAAGAGAAGAAGAAGGAACATGGATGAGAAAGAAACAAAGTTAGAAAAGTTTATTTTGAATTTTAAAATTTGGCTTTCGGTTTACTTTCGGCATGCCAAAACTATCCATTCTGGAAGAAGTGAGAAAAATAGGTCATGTAAGATGAAGTATGAAGTAAGTTGTAGAGATTGGCGAAAGAATGAAGTAAAACCGTTAAGAATTAAGAAAGTTATGGAGTCCGAAAGATGGTTCAAACAAAAGTCCGAGACGGGAGGGGGAAAAAATCTTATTTCTCGTCAAATTTTAGAGATCTGATGGCATGCAAAAAGAGACGAAACATGGCGTGTGAGGAGTGAAACAAAAATTAGGCCGTGAGGTAAATCCAATGACATAAATATAAGGTAAAACGGAATTACGATGAAGAAGATACAAGTATTTGAATTGGTGGCATTGAAACTAAATTTCTGGGTCTTTCTATTCGGGCATGCTGCGGTGGTTGGGAGAAGATGAAATGAATTTTATCCAGCGTTTCTCGGCTCATGGTGCTACGGTGCATCCTAGTACTTATGGTTAATCGAGTGGTTCTATGACTTCGGGGATGACCACCCTTAGGTTTTTCGACGTGCAAAATTCATTTTTGGGGTTAGATCTTGCAAATTCTGAGTCTAAGATGATGATCAACAACTGAAAGTTCTGAGAGAATCAAATGGAAGATCAAGGGTGAGATCGTGTCCGATTGATGTGAAATTTCAGCAAGAAAATCCTGGAGCCAGGACGGTCATATCTCATGATCAGAATCATAAATCAAAATCGGACGATAAATCGTTAGCAACCTAACATAGTAAGAAAACCCTCTCAACCCTCTCATTTTTTTTATTGTTGAAATTTTCAGATTATATTCATAGGATAAAATGACTAAACTTGTAGATAGAATTTTATTTATAGTTGTATGTAAATTTATGATTTGTATATCAAATAATTGAAGATATCGGTAGTCTTAAAATCATGATAATATTGTGGAATTTGGACTTGCATGTGTAGTTTATGCCATTAAAAAAATTATTGAAGATTTTATTTGGGCCTTCAATCTGCCAGAAAGTTGTACAAATTGTTAGACAATTTTATACTCAAAATTTTGATATGATTTCTTCTACAAAGTTGTTGAGAATAGTGTCTACTTCATCCAGGAATTTTTTTCAATAATTATTGAGTTTTGTACGAATTTATACAAAATTTTAACCAAATCTAGAACTATAGGAAAGTTTTACTATGTATTTGAAAAATCATTAAAAATTTTATATTAAACCAAATCTGGTAATTTTTAAATAAAAAATGAACTTTGAGAAGTCTAGTTTCATAATAAATTTTTAAATTATGGATTTTATTTATAAATTTAAGTATGGAATTAATTTAAGAAAATGTGATAAATCTGTGTCATGAAATTTCTGAGAATTTTACAGAATTATTTATAACTTATTTTTGGGAAATTCTTTCTAAACAATGACCTAAACATGTTTATTGAATATTCTGTAGATTTTCACAAATTTTAGAATTGTATAAATAATTTATTTATAATTTTTATTACCTAACGTATATCCTGAAAATTTCTGGACATGTTTAAGATTATTACTTCAATTAATTATTTGGATAGAAAAAATTAATTATTGTGTTGGCCTAATTCATTAAATATTGAAAATTAGTAATCCATGTATAGGTGTATTGTGGTTTATTTAATATTGTGCTAGTCTAATCTTGTAAATTAAAAATCCATGCATGTGTGTGATTTGGTTTATTTTCTTTGTATCTAAATTATTAATTCATACCGTGGTTTAAATAAATTGTTTATTTAAATTTTGTACATTTATTAATTATTGTGTGACATGTGTAATATTTTATGTTGGGAATTTTAATGAGTTGGTATAACATTATTTGTGATTAAAAATTGAAATTATTTGTGATTAATATCAAAACTAACTAAAATGATTAACGGCATATACAAAGTTAACAATTGACGGTTAATGCTAGTTGTTCAGGGTGACTCTTGGTTTTAAAGAGTGCACGAAATTAAGGGTTGACGGTTAATATCGGTTGTTTGGGGTGAGCCCTGGTTTTGAGAATTCTCACGTAAATTGTGTTGCGAAACCCTAAGATGGTACAGGACTTATTTGAATCCTTTTTCGGTATTCAGTTTTGGAATAAGAGTGGATGTGCAGGTGGCACACAGAGAGGTTACGTATCCCTGGCAGACCGTTTCCTTGGAACAGACCATGAATGTCACTACTCGGGTATATAACTCCGGACGTGGGCATCCTTGGTAGTTATGGTTGGTAACACTTGAATATTTGACCAATAGGAGGTTTCAAATTAACCGTTGCCATGCTTAGTGGTTGGTAAGTTAAATCTCTTTGGTGAGATTTGGAGCGTCACCTAATTTATTAAAATTATTGAAATTATTTTAATGGTTGTAATTTATGTTTACAATTATATTGTTATCTCATGTTTATAATCTCATTATTTTTCTCTTAAAAAGAATGGTACGTTGGTTATGTTTTCTTACTGTGTTGCAAAACTCATGGCAAATATTTTTGTTGCCCTGGCGTTTTATGCCAGGTTTTGGCAAGGAAATAATTGAAGCTGAAATGGAGTTGACGCTGATGTGGGCTTGCCTTTTTCCGCGCCCCGCCTTTCGGAAAGGGTTTGAAAAGAAGGCTTCATAGTTCGGACTCCCGCGGTTCTGAATCTAGTCTCACAAAGTGCAACGTGAAACTGATAATCATCAAAGAGTCCAAATCCGGCAAACCTTTTTGGAAAATCAATTTTAAATCAAATAATGCCAAAATTGGACTGCTTTGCCAAATATAGAGTCGCTACCTAAATATTTTATTTTTGGGAAAATTTAGGAAACCCTAACTCGTGCCAAAGGCCACGTGTCCATCATCACCAAAGTTGCCTTGGCTCAGGAACTTGGGTACGAGAGAGGAAGGTCCTGAAATGAGCACACCTGCTTGCCCGATCAAAAGATCGACATTCACTAATCATGATATGATATTTTATAAACATTATGTGTTCTTATTCCGGTTATTAGCTAACATTACTATGTGATGCGCACAAGCAAGTATAAACTAGTCGCAAGACTTGGAACAATTCAACTCATGTTTGTTTCGTGAAAATGGTTTGAATTTGCCACTCTCAAGTGGGCTTTAAAATGCGGATTTGCCACCAAACATAGTGGGCTTAAAACATGATTTGCCACAACAAAGTGGGCTTAAAACGCACATTTGTTGAATTGTTCCAATTCAAACAATAAGCCTTCATCCACAGGCATTCAAACAGTTTAGCAAGTAAGCACATAGCCTCATGGCAAGCATGCTAATCATGGCAACATGGCAATCACGCTCATGCGAGTATGCTAAAGCATAAAAATTCACTGAGTACTCCACGCCAAAACAAAAACTAGTTAGAAAGATGCATGATCCTAAATATACAAGATGCCTAATACAACACATGCAATATGCAATTAATAGGCTCGGCTACTAATATGGCATATGAATCGATTTGAACAATATGCGATTAAACACGTATTCAAAAAAGATATTGAAAGCGACAATGCAGTTTGAATGATGCGCCGAGCCTCAGTGCATACAAGACAAATGAATGGATGCAAACATGCAAGTATAAGGTATGCTAATTGAAACATGTCCCTAATCTAACCATCAAAAGCGATTAAATAAAAAGGAGAAAGACGTGGGGTTGGAAGACATACACACACGCACACACACTTATTACAACATTGCGCCCTCGCGAAGGAGGGTCCGAATGAATAAGCGCTAACTAACTAGTTATGCTAACTAAGCTAACCAATACAACACTTGAAATGAATTAACTAACTATTATAAGCTAATTAATTATTACAAAGCGAAATCGAATAACTAGTTACACTAACTAATTAATTATAACACTTGAATTAACTAGCTATTCTAAGCTAACTAAAGCAATTAAATTATTAACTATCTAAGCTAATTAAATAGTTATAACACTTGCATGAATTAGCTACCCCTAATCAGCTAAGAAAAGCAACTAAATGGCCTCGGGGGCGAGGGACATATGCATGCTTGGTTGGTTTCCACCCGAAAATGCCACTACCTCACTGCTGTAAAACTCTGTTTGCACACTTGAACACCAAAGAAGCTACCAACTTCTAGAACACCTCTGCTCCCCCCTTCCATCATACTAAGCAATTTTCTTCATTTATGGCCGGTCGGTTACCAATGTTGGCCGTCGGCCACTGCTAGTGGCCGGTCGGCTACCTCTGTCTAGAACTTCCGTTTTTGCTGCAATAGAGAGCAAACAGAGGCAAAGCAGTGTATTCTCAAGGAATGTTTGTACTGCTACCCTCCTTATCATCACACAAGCTCAAATGCCCTCAAATCATCAACCAAGCAATTTCCATGCATGATGGCTACGGAACCAAGCTTGTACAAGCTTAATGAATGCACAAACAAGACCAAAACAACCACCACCCTATCATGCATGATCAAGGGCAATGGAGACCAAGGAAAGTGACACATTTCATCACTTTTGAGTATGAAATGTCCCATTTTCCTTGCGCTCAAATTAACGTCCGATTCGAACACATGCAATGCAACACGAAAGATGCTTATCTTGCCTCTTTTACTTGTTCATTTTGTTTACTCATTTTACATTACCGATTCATTCTTTAATCGATTTAGTCCATTAGTGAGTGTCCTCTAATGGAAAGAAGGCTTAAACCAAAGGTACCTTGGGCATGAAAGAGACCTCATGCCATTGGTAATGAACCCCCAAAGGGATTAAACCATTAAGTATAAATGTCTCAATTTCACACTTAAGCAAACAAAGGGTTTAAAACCACTTTCAAAGCAAACAAAAGGGTGAAGACTTGAAGGAGATTGCAGAGATTAAAGTGCTGAAATTAAGTGCAAAACAACACTAAAACATGCTATCAACTCAAAACAATGATGAATAAAGCACTAAAACATCAAGCTAGTGAAGGAAATTGCACTACAAGTATGCCATACAAGGCTCAAATGACTTAACCTGCCCAAAATAGAGCTAAAACAGGTCAAAATAGAAGCAAAAATATGCTGGATTAGAGCTAGGTTAAGCTAGAAAAACATGCCAACATATGAAGCTAGCTAGATGTCATGACCCAAACCCGCCCCTATGGGTTTAGCACCGTAACCGGCTAGTAATCCGAGATTACTGCATCACTAAATACAGTATAACCATTCGTACCTGAGGGTAAGGTAAGAACCGGTGCAGTCACCAATCGAGTTTTCAACTCTTGGAACGCTGATTCCCTTTGGTCAGTCCAGTCAAACGATATCCCCTTCTGTGTCAGTTGAGTCAATGGTAAGGCAATTTTGGAGAAATCTTTGACAAACCTTCTGTAATAGCCAGCCAATCCCAAAAAGCTTCGGACTTCTGTCACATTTGTTGGTCTAGGCCAGTTCACTACAGCTTCAATTTTCTGCGGATCAACAGAAATTCCATCTTTGCTAACAACATGCCCCAAAAACATAACATGATCAAGCCAAAATTCACATTTAGATAACTTTGCATAAAGTTTCTGTTCTCTTAGGGTCTGCAGGGCAAGTCTCAGATGATGTTCATGTTCTTCTCTAGTCTTAGAATAAATCAGGATGTCATCAATGAATACAACAATAAAGTCATCAATGTGCGGTTTAAAGATTCTGTTCATGAGGTCCATAAATGCAGCAGGTGCATTAGTAACTCTGAAAGGCATAACTAAAAATTCATAGTGTCCATACCTCGTTCGAAAAGCAGTTTTGTCAATGTCCTCAGGTTTAACTTTCAGCTGATGGTATCCGGATCTGAGATCAATCTTAGAGAACACTTGAGCACCCTGTAACTGATCAAATAAGTCATCAATACGCGGTAATGGATATTTGTTTTTCACAGTTACCTTGTTCAGTTCACGGTAATCAATACACAGTCTCAGTGAGCCATCTTTCTTCTTTACAAACAAAACGGGTGCGCCCCACGGTGAAGTACTAGGCCTGATAAACTTCGAAGTTTACATCGAGGTTTTGGCAAAGCCTACAGACTGCATTGGGTACTGAATTGAGGCTGAGTAGTGCCTATCATCCTCAGACAGATGGACAGTCAAAAAGGACCATCCAGACTCTGGAGGTTTTATTGAGAATGTGTGTCCTCGATTTTCAGGGAAACTGGGAAAGTTATTTGCCGTTGGCTGAATTTGCCTACAATAACAGCTTTCATTCAAGTATTGGTATGGTGCCTTTCGAGGCATTGCATGGCAGAAAATGTAGATCTCCGATTTGCTGGGCAGAAATTGGAGATGGGCCTTTGCTTGGGCCCAAGATTGTATATGAAACGACTGAGAAGGTGAAACTGATCCAACAGAGACTGAAAACTGCACAAAGCAGACAGAAAAGTTATGCAGATGTCAGAAGACGGGATAGAGAGTATGAAGTGGGTGATCACGTTTTTGTGAAAGTGACACCGATGAAAGGCCAGACTCGTTTTGGAGTCAAAGGCAAGTTAGCGCCAAGGTATGTCGGACCGTATGAGATTATTGAGAAAATCAATCCGGTGGCGTATCAAGTTGCGCTTCCTCCTGAAATGGAACATATGCATAACGTCTTCCACATTTCGATGTTGAGAGATTATCTCCGGGATCCTTTCCATGTGATAGAGCCTACTCGTATAGTGTTGAGTGATGACTACACTTACGAGGAACGGCCTATACAGGTTGTGAATAGACGGATCAAAAAGTTGAGAAACAAAGAGATCCCGTTAGTGAAAGTTGACTGGCAAAACCATGGTGGCGTGTATGCCACTTAGGAAAGGGAAGATGACATGGCTAAGAGATATCCCGAACTGTTCCCACTGAATCCTGTCTTCTTCCAGAATAAAGGTAACTCGAGTTTAGAGGACTAACCTCTTTTTAAGGAGGGGAGACTGTAATAAACCTCACCGCTGTTTACTGAATGACTATTGATTACTGTTAAACCAAGGCAGATTATGATTGATAACTGAAGTAATCGAATTACTGAATTAACCGACTGAAATCTGAAACTGATTGATTGAGTGCATCTATTTGAATTGCATGTCTATCTGTTGCCCGTTTTATTATCTGTTTATGTCTTTATGATCGAACTGCTAATTGAAGACCTTATCGGCGGCCGAACCAGTAATCGATTAGTGTTTTATGATCATCATAATTTATGTGATTTTATGGTGTATTTATCTGAAATGTGATTTGGTATGATTAAATTAGATTAAATATTGACAAAATGCCCAAATTGAGCTTAATTACCAAAATACCACTTAATGGCCCACTATCTCACACACATTTGAGCCTTCACTTGATCACATAACACATTTGCTCAGTCATTTCTTGCTCTTTGCCGACTTTAGAGAGAGGTAGTGAGGGAGTTGTGTTTTCTTCTTGATTTGCTTTTGATTGCTTGGAGACTTAGAGATTTTGTTAGAGAATTGCCATATTGAGCTTCTAGGCTTGAACTACAAGACTTAAGGTAGAGTTCTTGCCCTCTTGCTTTTGATTTAAGTCACTCCTTGCATGTTTGAGAGGAATATTGTAGATTAGAGCCAAGATATGGCTTGTAATGTTGTATTGTAGCTAGAATCATGCATGCATGTTTGTATTGATGAATTTTGAGTTGATTTCATGACAAATTGTCATATGCATGTTCATAATTAAGCTTAAGTCCATGTTTTCAACTTGTTTTGAAAAGAATGAGCTCATTAAAGCATGTTTTGAAGCATGAAAGTTGTTTAAAACTCATGCATGTCATGGTTGTAGCATGTTCATGAAATTTGGTTGAATTTGGATTTAATTAAACACCCTTGGGCTTTGATTTACCAAATTGATCTTTGAAATATGTAATATCATGTGTTTACAAGTGTTTTCCAGGTTTTTAGCCTAAGAGGATCGAAAATTTTGCATTTAAACTTGATTTTGAGCTTGAGGTTCAAATCTGGAATTTCCAGATTTTGGACCCACGCTTGAGCGAGGAAGTCTACGCTCGAGCGTACACTCTGTGATCGTGCCTTCTGCTCGAGCGTGAAATGCGTGCATCCAGTACTTTGCATGAGTTCACAGTCCGCTCGAGCGAGGAAACTCACGCTCGAGCGAGGACTTGTGTCTCACACTCGAGCGAGGATCGAGCGTCCATCGAGCGTAAATTTGGAGCATCCAGCATTTTTACTGTAGCACACAGTCTGCTCGAGCGACGGAATTCACGCTCGAGCAGAGCTCCTTTGTCTGCATGTCCGCTCGAGCGTAGAAGCCATGCGAGCGAGACCCCTGTTTTCTGAAAATTTTGTTAAGTGTTTGAAAGTACATCTTTGCATCCTCTTTCCATCCTAGGCATTCCTAGGGCATATTTAAGGCATCTTAAAGAGGATATAGATGTAGAATCACACCGAGGCAAATTAGGGATTAAGTTATTATCTTTCCCAACTGTGTAGCTTAGTGTGTGTTCAATCTGTAAACTGTGTGGGGTTGGCTTTCCGAGGAGACGCTCTAGTTCACTATAGCCCAGAACTCTGTGAGTAACAATTGTGTAAAGATATGTTCAAATGATTATCTTTTAAATACTGAACTGAACTGTTTACTGAACTGGTATTATTTACTGAATGAATGTATGTCCTTTATTTCTGAACTGTACTGTGGCATCCTTAGCACCTACTGTTTACTGTTACTGTTACAGAGATCTCTGTCGGTTCCCTCGTTGGAAACCACTACTGTTTACTGATTGATGGCCATCATTACTGTTCGGTCTTTTAAGACCTACTGTTTACTGTTATGCTAATGGATGTACTACATATGACTGTTTACTGTACTGAACAACTGGTATACTGATTGAAATGAACCGTTTTCATTACTGTAAGGACATTCATTCTAAAGTCCTTTACGCTTTATGTTATTCACTGGGCTTTAGCTCACTGCTCATATATATATGTAGGTGTACAGGCACCGGACCAATGCTAGAAGCGTCGGGGTAAACTCCAGTTTTGTCAAGCCACCCATTGTGCCTCACTGCGAGGTTCCAAGCCTGTTCAAGCTAAGGCTTAGGGGTGTTTTTATTTCCCCGTCTGTCTCTGTACTGTTTGTAATTCGTATAGACTGTTACTATACTGCATAATAGGGTTTTTAGTCCCTGCTCTGACTGGTTGTATATATTGTACATACTGTTTGTCTCTGACTGCATATATGTATGAAAATTTTTTTTTTGGCATACAGACTGTCACAGCTCATTGGACATCGTTCTATTACTGTATTGGCTTCCGCCATGCCCCTGTACTCTGTTTTACTATATTACTGTTAAGCAGGCCTTCGGTAATCTCGGATTACTGGCCGGTTACGGTGCTAAACCCGTAGGGGCGGGTTTGGGTCGTGACAGAGTGGTATTAGAGCGATACTTAACCACGAGTTATACCGCACACACGTGTCCAAATGAGCTATAGGGTGTCCTAAAAAAGCGATTAGGGCATTACATGAGCATGATAAGTGTGTGGTTATGACATGACTGAATGTATGCTAATGTGTTAAACTCTTTAAGTATGCAACTGTTTATGTTTATAATTGTTATAACTGCTTATAGTGAAATGGATAATGCAAATGAATCTGAGTCCTCATCCACTGAGGCAAGAATGACAAGAATGGAAAGAATGATGGAACTGATAACTGCAAGATTAGAGCAACAACAGAATCAACAGCCCCCACCTCCTCCTCCGGCTGTACCGGAACAGAATGTGAATGCACAGAATGTGAATGTTAATGAGGGGGACATAATTGCTCTTACCCAATTATTCAGCAAACTGAAACCGCCATCCTTCCAGGGAGGCCTTGAACCGTTAAAAGCTGAAGCATGGGTTTTGGAGACTGAAAAGTTATTTGAGGTGTTTCCGTGCTCGGAGGCAAATAAAGTATTGTTAGCTACCTTCACCTTGCAAGAGGAGGCCAGAAGGTGGTGGATGCTGGTCCGTGACACCAACCCTGTAGTGACTTGGGCTCAGTTTAAGGAGTCCTTCTTTGAAAAGTATTTTCCCCAGTGTGTCAGGGACAGAAAAGTAACTGAATTTGAACAATTGAGACAGGGCACAATGTCCGTTGCTGAATATGAGACAAAGTTCACCGAGCTTGCTAGATATGCACCGCATATGGTGGACACTGACTACAAAAAGGCCAGAAAATTTAAAGGCGGCCTTAATGTTGCAATACTCGACAGAATAAGTGTCTTAAAGCTACCGACCTATGTAGGTGTTCTTGACCGAGCATTGATGGCTGAGTCGAACATCGAAGCAGTGAAACAATTGGAATCACCAGCGTCTGAATGGCGTGGGAAAAGGCAGGGTTTTAAGTTCAAGAAAGGCAAGAACAACCCGCTGAACAAAAAGCAAAATACAGGGTCAACGACTACTTCTAGTCAAGGAAACCGTTCCTTTCCGCCCTGTTCCGAATGTGGTAAGAACCATAAGGGAGTTTGTTATAAAATTTCTGGTGCTTGTTACAGGTGTGGCAAGGTGGGCTACATGGTGAAAGATTGCCCTTCCACTGCTTCGGGCAATAGTAAAGCTGCAGGCAGCGCCGCAGGCAGCGCCGCAGCATCAACTGTTGCACCAAAACCGAACCCCAAAGCTACCGGGAAAGAGCCTATGAGGCAGGGCTGAGTGTTCGCCCTAGTACCGGGAGACGTGCAAAATACGGAAACCGTTGTGTCAGGTATCCTCTCTATTTGTGCTCAAAATGCATATGTACTGATTGATTCGGGGTCTACACACTCATACGTATCGCATGTTTTTTCACGAAAATTGAATAGACCCTTAGAACCCATGAACTATCTGTTAGCTGTATCATCACCTATTGGAGGATCCATGACATGTGCATATATGTATCCTGCTTGTGAGATTATTGTTGGGGATATGCATCTGTTTATTGATTTACTGCCATTGAACATTGATCATTTCGATGTAATATTGGGGATGGACTGGTTACAAAAATATCATGCTACCATTGACTGTGTGACAAAGCAAGTTGTTTTCCGTCCACCTGGTTTGCCTGAATTTGTGTTTAATGGGGTTGGAGTAGTACCTCCTCCGTATTTGATTTCATCTGTGAAAGCCGTTAAATTGATTCGAAAGGGGTGTAAAGGGTATCTGTGTTCTGTATTGACTGTGTCTACTGATGATAATGCTAATGTGAACAGTATTCCCATAGTCAGAGAATTCCCAGATATTTTTCCAGATAATCTGCCAGGGGATTTGATTGACAGGGAGATTGAGTTCACCGTTGATGTGATTTCGGGTACACAGCCTGTATCGAAAGCTCCTTACAGAATGGCTCCAACTGAACTGAAACAGGGGCTTGGCGGAAGCCAAAACAGTAAATAAACAATGTCCAATGAGTTGTGACAGTCTGTATGTCAAAAAGATTTTTCATACATTTATACAGAACAGTATACAAAACATTTACAAACATTCAGAACAGGGATCAAGTCCCTATTAACCAGTACAGTACTATCAATCTATACAGTATTACAAAGCAGTGCCGAGACAAACGGGGAAATAAAAACACCCCTAAGCCATAGCTTGGCAGGCTCGGAACCTCGCAGTGAGGCATATTGGTTGGCTTGACAAAACTGGAGCTTACCCCGACGCTTCTAGCATTGGTCTGGTGCATGTACACCTACATATATATATGAGCAGTGAGCTAAAGCCCAGTGAATAACATAAAGCGTAAAGGAGTTTAGAATGAATGTCCTTACAGTAATGAAACGGTTCATTTCAATCAGTATACCAGTTGTTCAGTACAGTAACAGTCATATGTGGTACATCCATTAGCATAACAGTAAACAGTAGGTCTTAAAACCGAACAGTAATGATGGCCATCAATCAGTAAACAGTAGTGGTTTCCAACGAGGGAACCGACAGAGATCTCTGTAACAGTAACAGTAAACAGTAGGTGCTAAGGATGCCACAGTACAGTTCAGAAATAAAGGACATACATTCATTCAGTAAATAATACCAGTTCAATAAACAGTTCAGTTCAGTATTCAAAAGATAATCATTTGAACATATCTTTACACAATTGTTTACTCACAGAGTTCTGGGCTACAGTGAACTAGAGCGT
The DNA here is from genome assembly GCA_030407325.1 of Camellia japonica. Lineage (NCBI taxonomy): Eukaryota > Viridiplantae > Streptophyta > Magnoliopsida > Ericales > Theaceae > Camellia > Camellia japonica. Next base: position 50,112,584 of record JAPPVO010000003.1, read on the forward strand.
CTCCTCGAAAGCCAACCCTACACAGTTTACAGATTGAACACACACTAAGCTACACAGTTGGGAAAGATAATAACTTAATCCCTAATTTGCCTCGGTGTGTTCTACATCTATATCCTCATTAAGATGCCTTAAACTAGGCCTAAGAATGCCTAGAATGGGATGAGGATGCAAAGATGTATTCAGAAAATATTTTCAGAATTTTCAGTGAAACAGGGTCCCGCTCGAGCGTAGGTTACCCCGCTCGAGCGGACATGCAAACAAAGGTCCCCGCTCGAGCGCCAACTTACCCGCTCGAGCGGACCAAAAAGTACTGGATAGGTGAAATTCACGCTCGACGCCCGCTCGAGCGTGTCACCCAATCCTCCGCTCGAGCGTACATTCCTCCGCTCGAGCGGATTGATGAACAGTGCAAGATGCTGGGAGCTCGATTTTCCCGCTCGAGCGGCATTTCCCCCGCTCGAGCGGAAGACCAAAATCTGGAAATTCCAGACTTGAGTCCCAAGCTCAAAATCAAGTTTAAATGCTAAAATTTCGATCCTCTTGGGCTAATTTTCTGGAAAACATAAGTAAACTCGTAGAACAACATGTTACAAAGGTCAATTTGAGAAATCAAAGCCCAAGGGTGTTTCAATTAAACTCATTTTCAAACCCAATTTTCATGAACATGCTACAATCATGACATGCATGGATTTAAACCATTTCAAAACTTCAAAACATGCTCTAATGAGCTCAAATCTCCCAAAGACAAGATGAAAGAACTGAAAGTGCAACTGCAAGAACTGTTAGACAAGAAGTTTATCAGGCCTAGTACTTCACCGTGGGGCGCACCCGTTTTGTTTGTAAAGAAGAAAGACGGCTCACTGAGACTGTGCATTGATTACCGTGAACTGAACAAGGTAACTGTGAAAAATAAATATCCCTTACCGCGTATTGATGACTTATTTGATCAGTTACAGGGTGCTCAAGTGTTTTCTAAGATTGATCTCAGATTCGGATATCATCAGTTGAAAGTTAAACCTGAGGACATTGACAAAACTGCTTTTCGAACGAGGTATGGACATTATGAATTTTTAGTTATGCCTTTTGGAGTTACCAATGCACCTGCAGCATTTATGGACCTCATAAACAGAATCTTTAAACCGCACTTTGATGACTTTATTGTTGTATTCATTGATGACATCCTAATTTATTCTAAGACTAGAGAAGAACATGAACATCATCTGAGACTTGCCCTGCAGACCCTAAGAGAACAGAAACTTTATGAAAAGTTATCTAAATGTGAATTTTGGCTTGATCATGTTATGTTTTTTGGGGCATGTTGTTAGCAAAGATGGAATTTCTGTTGATCCGCAGAAAATTGAAGCTGTAGTGAACTGGCCTAGACCAACAAATGTGACGGAAGTCTGAAGCTTTTTGGGATTGGCTGGCTATTACAGAAGGTTTGTCAAAGATTTCTCCAAAATTGCCTTACCATTGACTCAACTGACACAGAAGGGGATATCGTTTGACTGGACTGACCAAAGGGAATCAGCGTTCCAAGAGTTGAAAACTCGATTGGTGACTGCACCGGTTCTTACCTTACCCTCAGGTACGGATGGTTATACTGTATTTAGTGATGCTTCTCACAAGGGTTTGGGATGTGTTTTAATGCAGAATGGGAGAGTTATTGCTTATGCTTCCCGACAACTGAGACCGCATGAAAAGAACTACCCGACCCATGATCTGGAACTTGCTGCAGTAGTATTTGCACTGAAAATCCGGCGTCACTATTTGTATGGGGCAACATGTGAAGTATATACCGACCATAAGAGTCTGAAATATTTCTTCACCCAGAAAGAACTGAACATGAGACAACGGAGATGGCTAGAACTGATTAAAGACTACGACCTACAGATTCTGTACCACCCGGAAAAGCCAACACCGTTGCCGATGCACTGAGCCAGAAGTCGATTGCAAATTTAGCTGGTTTGCTCACTGGACAGAAAGAGTTGCTTTGTGACCTTGAAAAATCTGAAATTGAGGTTGTTTTGAGAGAACAAGGTGAAACAATAGCTGTTATTTCTGCTCAACCGGCATTGATCAAAGAAATTAAGGAGAAACAGCAAACGGATGACTTCTTGAAGAAGATCATCGAAGAAAGAGAATCTAAACCGAGGCCAGGGTTCAAATTTGAAAATAATGTACTGAAATTTCAAGAAAGACTGTGTGTACCGAATGATACTGAATTGAAAAGAAGAGTTCTGCAAGAAGGCCACAATTCAAAATTTTCTATCCACCCAAGGAATACGAAAATGTACCAAGATCTGAAACAGAACTTTTGGTGGCCGGGAATGAAGAAAGAAATTGCCGACTTTGTATCAAAATGTCTTCATTGCCAACAAGTCAAAGCTGAACATCAACGACCCGCAGGCTTATTGCAGCCCTTACCGATACCGGAGTGGAAATGGGAACATATTACTATGGATTTTATTGTGGGATTGCCTCGCTCCAGTAAAGGTATGGACTCGATTTGGGTTATTGTTGATAGACTGACTAAATCTGCTCACTTCTTACCTGTTAAGACAATTTATAATGCGGATAAATTGGCTCTACTCTATATTGATGAAATTGTTAAACTGTATGGAGTGCCTGTATCCATTGTTTCTGACAGGGATTCGAAGTTTACATCGAGGTTTTGGCAAAGCCTACAGACTGCATTGGGTACTGAATTGAGACTGAGTAGTGCCTATCATCCTCAGACGGATGGACAGTCAGAAAGGACCATCCAGACTCTGGAGGATTTACTGAGAATGTGTGTCCTTGATTTTCAGGGAAACTGGGAAAGTCATTTGCCATTGGCTGAATTTGCCTACAACAACAGTTACCATTCAAGTATTGGTATGGCGCCTTTCGAGGCATTGTATGGCAGAAAATGTAGATCTCCGATTTGCTGGGCAGAAGTTGGAGATGGTCCTTTGCTTGGGCCCGAGATTGTTTATGAGACAACTGAGAAAGTGAAATTGATACAACAGAGACTGAAAACTGCACAAAGCCGACAGAAAAGTTATGCAGATCTCAGAAGACGGGACAGAGAGTATGAAGTGGGAGATCACGTTTTTGTAAAAGTGGCACCGATGAAAGGCCAGACTCGTTTTGGAGTCAAAGGCAAGTTAGCGCCCAGATACGTCGGACCGTATGAGATTATTGAGAAAATTAATCCGGTGGCGTATCAAGTTGCGCTTCCTCCTGAAATGGAGCATATGCATAACGTCTTCCACATTTCGATGTTGAGAGACTATCTCCGGGATCCTTTCCATGTGATTGAGCCTACTCGTGTAGTGCTGAGTGATGACTACACATACGAGGAACGACCCATACAGATTGTTAACAGACGAATCAAGAAGTTGAGGAACAAAGAGATCCCGTTAGTGAAAGTTGACTGGCAAAACCATGGTGGTGTGTATGCCACCTGGGAAAGGGAAGATGACATGGCTAAGAGATATCCTGAATTGTTTCCACTGAACCCTGTTTTCTTCCAGAACGAAGGTAATTCGAGTTTAGAGGACTAAAATCTTTTTAAGGAGGGGAGACTGTAATAACCCTCATCACTGATCACCGATTAATTATCGATTACTGCTAAACTGAGAATGATTATGATTGGTAATTGAACTGACTGGATTACTGAACTGACTGACTGAAATCTGAACTGAATCGATTGAATATTTATATCTGTTCGAATTGCATTCTATCTGTTTGACTATTTGATTATCTGTTCATGTTTTTGTTTAAAACTGTTAATTGAAGGCCCTATCGGCGGCCGAACCCGAAATCGATTAGTATTTTGTGATCATCATAATTTATGTGAATTTATGGTGTAATTATCTGAAAATTTATTTGGTATGATTAAATTAGATTAAAATAAGTTAAATTGCATTGTTGGACTTATTTGCAGAAATGCCATTGTGAGTGGGCCCTTATTATAACATCTTTGAGCCTTATACACTCAAACAAAACAAATCCTTCAGCCATTTCATTGAGCTCAACCGACCATAGAGAGAGAAAAACTTGAGGAGTTGATTTCATTTCAAATTGTGCTTGTAAATTGCTTGATAATTGAAGGAATTGGAACATAGGTTGCAAATTAAGCTTCCTCACCTTGTAATTGAAGCTCTAGGTAAGGAATTTAACCTCTCATTGTTGTGTTTAAGCTTGTTCATGCCTAGCTCTTGTATCCTTAGTGATTTGAGCCTTGAATTGGTCCATATATGTTGAATTGAAGCTCATATCATGCATGCATGTCTACATTGTTGCATTTTGAGGGTGATTACATGGGATTTGGTACATGCATGTTCATCATATCATGCATGCATGTCTACATTGTTGCATTTTGAGGGTGATTACATGGGATTTGGTACATGCATGTTCATATTATTGTTAGAGTCAGCTTCAATTCAACATATATGGACCAATTCAAGGCTCAAATCACTAAGGATACAAGATCTAGGCATGAACAAGCGTAAACACAACAATGAGAGGTTAAATTCCTTACCTAGAGCTTCAATTACAAGGTGAGGAAGCTTAATTTGCAACCTATGTTCCAATTCCTTCAATTATCAAGCAATTTACAAGCACAATTTGAAATGAAATCAACTCCTCAAGTTTCTCTCTCTCTATGGTCGGTTGAGCTCAATGAAATGGTTGAAGGATTTGTTTTGTTTGAGTGTATAAGGCTCAAAGATGTTATAATAAGGGCCTACTCACAATGGCATTTCCGCAAATAAGTCCAACAATGTAATTTAACTTATTTTAATCTAATTTAATCATACCAAATAAATTTTCAGATAATTACACCATAAATTCACATAAATTATGATGATCACAAAATACTAATCGATTTCCGGTTCGGCCGCCAATAGGGCCTTCAATTAACAGTTTTAAACATAAAAACATGAACAGATAATCAAATAGTCAAATAGATAGAATGCAATTCGAACAGATATAAATATTCAATCGATTCAGTTCAGATTTCAGTCAGTCAGTCAGTTCAGTAATCCAGTCAGTTCAATTACCAATCATAATCATTCTCAGTTTAGCAGTAATCGATAATTAATCGGTGATCAGTGATGAGGGTTATTACACTAGATATGCAAACAAAACACAACGAAGGGAGGTTAATCTCTCCAATTTTGGACTTCAAAAATTGATTTTTACCACTGAAAAACCTCTGAGATTTAGTGGTTACAAGGCCCAAAAAAGTTGATTTGAAAGTGAGGAAAAATAGCACAAAAAGCTTAACAAGCTAAAGAACCAAAAGGGTGGACAACCCCCTAACTCAAAAAGGCTCAAACCACCATTCTTAGGCCACAAAAACAGAGTTTTTTACACTTCGAAAACAGCCTTAAAACAGTTGAAAAAGATAGGAAAACAAGTATGCACAATAAGCTAAAATAAGGTAAGTGCTCTACCTTTGAAGCAAAGTAGAATTTAGGCACAAATCCAAGCTCAAACCTCCTTCCAAAGCTCAAACAAGACTCCAAGGGACCTCAGCTCAATGGTGATTAAGTTTAATTAAGGGTTGGTGTGCAAAAGTGTGGAGGAACTAGGCAATCAAGCACAGAATATCAAGTGAGAGAGAGAAAGCTAGAGAGAGAGATATTTTTGGTCCAAAATCTTCTAACCCTCTAAAATGGGGAAGGAACCCCCTTATTTATAGAAAAACAAGTCTTAAGCTTGTGAACATCTCACTATATACGTGTATGAAGATATAGCTCAGTGAGCAACAACTGGCACAGCTGGCAACAAATATCTGGAAAAGGAGACCAATGGCCGTCGGCCACCATTGGTAACCGACAAGAACAAGCCATGGCTGACAGATTCTAGGGCTGGCCGACAAGTCACCCACTCTTCCAGACTAGAGGCAACAAGCTCTTAGTCCAAAAACATGCACAAAACAGATAAGGTTTAGAGGCTCAAAGACAAGGCGTTCCACCGAGGACTTCGGGCGCTCAAAACGAACACATACAAGCACAATCATCGAGTGCACAAACAATGACATCCAAGTCTTGAGGACGGTCAAAAATGGGGTGTCTACAGCTAACGTAAAGCCTTGGCTAACTTGAAACCCTGAATAAAGCCGAATAAATTTTATTATTTTATATAATAGCTATTAAAGACTATATAATTTCATTTGATGTTGTATTTGGATAATTTTATTATTTTATGTACAAGAGTTGGAATGTCTAATTAAGATGTCAACTTTTTGATTTATTAAGTCATTTTGTTTATTTAATTTGCCTTGATGTTCCAAAAATTTGGGGCGTCACAAGCTTACAACAAGAATGTCAACCCAAGAGAGTTTAAGGTTGGAGACCTCGTCCTAAGAAAGGTCGTCGGCAACAAGAAGGATCCCAAGAAGGGAAAGCTTGGCCCAAACTGGGAGGGGCCTTACAGCATCATCTCGGTTGCCGGTAATGGGGCATATCGGCTTGAAGATACTAAGGGCAAAGAGTTGTCAAGACCCTAGAACACTTGCAACTTGAAGTTTTTTTATTATTAATTTTTTGTTTTTGCGAAGTTTATATCATAATTTTATTAGCTGAAGTAATAATAAAATGTTAGTTTAATTTTTTGAATTAGAAATTTGTGCGATGTTTCCGAATGAAATATGACGAATAACTTAGACTTATTATATGGCAGAGTTGAATTATACTTGCATATAATAGAGTTGAACTAAGTTGGCGATATTTCCAAATGAAACATGACGAATAACTTAGACTTATTATATGGTAGAGTTGAATTATACTTGCATATAATAGAGTTGAACTAAGTTGGCGATGTTTCCAAATGAAACATGACGAATAACTTAGACTTATTATATGGCAGAGTTGAATTATACTTGCATATAATAGAGTTGAACTAAGTTGGCGATGTTTCCAAATGAAACGTGACGAGTAGCTTAGACTTATTATATGGCAGAGTTGAATTACACTTGCATATAATAGAGTTGAACTAAGTTAAATTAATCTAGGTAGGCCATGTCGGCAGAGTTAAACTCAGAACAGAACTAAGTGTGCTTTAGTTGGATTAACAGAGAAACCCAGGTTGAACACATCGACTAGTCTTTGTTTGAATCTGACTTTGCTGAAAGACTACCAACGCATAATGTGAACTTCAGTGGAACATAGGTTCACATTAGGGGGCAGGGAGCTGGAATAATTTGGGACATGTTGATTTTTTTTAGAGGAATTTACAATTTAGAATTAGCTTAACACTTGCTGAAATTTCAGAAAAATTTAAAAGTTAGCTGAGGTAATAGTGAAAGAAGTATCTGAGATACATACTAGCCGAGATGACTAACCAGGTTGCCAAGCTTGGAAAGAATGGAAGGATGAAGTCTTGATAGAAGACAACAAGTAGAAGTAAAGAAGCAGTACTTGACTAAATAAGTTTAAAGAAACAAGCACTTGTAAAAATATTTTGAAATATTTTTAAATATTAGCCGAGGTATTCCAATTACTAGCCGAAACAAATAGTCAAGGTTCATATCCGAGGTGATTATTCAGTTAAGTTGTGCTTTAAAAACATGCAAAAAATATTCTAAGTATAGAAACATGCATAGAAGAAAAAAAGGCATACATTCAACACTTAGAAGGAAATGTAAGACTTGCACTCAAAAGATGAAACTTGTTCACAGACAAAAAGGCACTTCGGCCTAGCAAAAAGACAACTTGTTCGGGTACAAAAAAGGCACATCGGCCAAATTGAAGCTAAAACACTGTTTGAACAAAAAGTTACAATTGTTACAAAAAGGAAAAAGATTCTAAGTGGACCGCTCTGCATCGGCGATTGGCTGTGTGCCGGCCTCGGCAGACAGCTGGGAAAGCTTCTCGGCAGTCTTCTCCGCTTCGATCTCGACATCGATCTCGAGAAGAGTTTTGTCGAGGCTTTTCTCAGCTGTCTGTACCTCGACTTCTGACATAGCTCTCTTGGGAGAGGCACTCTTGGAGACCTTGTCCTCCTCATCTTGAGTCAAGTCAAGGACTTGCTCATTCAAAGTGGGGGACTTAGCCCCAACAACAGCCTCGTCTTCATTCGCAACCTCTTCCTCGGCGTCATCCTCCTCAGCATCATCATCGGATTCTTGTGGAGTCGGAGGGAAAGGCACTTGCAGTTGGTCAATATCATGAAGTGGGGAATCCATTAGGATAGACATCTTGTTGAGCACCGACGTCCAGCCGAGGTAATAACCTTGGTTGCAAGCCAGGTTAACTTGCCCTTTGTACTGATCGTGGACGATGGTCTGCTATTCTTCGAAAGCCTTTTCATCGGCCGCCCTGACCTCGGCATCCTTTGAGTCAAGGGCCTCTTGGAGTTTGGCCTCTAACTCAGCTGTCTTGGCTTTGGCAACCTCAAGATTGGCTTTGGTGGCTTTCAACTTCAGCCTCGATCGTTTTTGTTTTCTCTTCGGCTTGGTTCTGAGTAGCCCTAGAAGCCTTGGCTTGATCCAACAGAGCTCTATTATTGGCTTCAACATGATTGAGCGAGGACAAGAGTTTGGAAGCTTCTTGAGTTTTCTTTGCCAACTCCTTCCTTGTCAACTCTATCTTAACCGCGTATGAATGCGTATGCTGGATGCCTTGCAAGGATTGAAACAGATTATGAAAAATTTGACTAAGTGTTAAAAATTATAAAAGGGTAAAAAAATAGGCTTACCAAGACTGAGTGCTGCATCATCAGGCCAAAGTTCTCATACTCATGGAGGTTGGCCATTTGATTCAAATCTTCTGGTAGGAGCACAGCCGTTGACAAGGCGGCGCCGACCTCCACATCCTAGATCGCCACTACAACAAGTTGGGTCTTGAATGACGAATTTTTTTGGTCTCCAAAGAGCTAATTTTATCACTATAGATATTTGTGAGGAAATATTTTCCTCACCGGTTTCGTCACTGAATGTTTGTCACTAAAAACCACCGTGACAAAAAAATAATTTCGTCACCAATGATATTACTTTAGTGACGAAATTTCTTGTCACCAATAAAACAACATTTTGTCACCAAAAATCCTTATTTTCGTCACTAAATAGTTATTCCGTACCATATTTATAACTTTAGTTAACGAATAAATTTGTCACACATGTTGATCATTGATGAGGAAATAATTTCGTCACCATAAGAAGTAAAGATAACGACATTTTTCGTCTCCAAAAGTCATACATGGGTGACAAAATATATTTCGTGGCAAAAATATCTATACGTGACAAAATTTTTGGTCACCAAACAACAAAATCAACCAAATATTTCATATATAAGCTGCAATAAAGTTTGTCGCAAAAAATATTTATTAACGAAAAATAATCACTTTGTCATAATAATTAGTACAAATAACAAAAAAATTCGCCACTGAACTTGTTCCATATTTTATATTTCAATTTAAATTATTATTTCACAAATATTCCTGCTCATATCTCAATAACCTTTTAAATGTACTAAGAAATCCACTAGCTGTTATACACCATTCCACAAAAAAATTCACTAAACAATTTATATTATAAATGAAAATATATCCGTCAAACAAATTTAATAATAATCCATCAAGTATAATAATAAATAAAAAAAACCATCATAGCAAATTTCAAAATGAACTAATGTTGAGTCCAAAAAAATAAAATAAAAAAACACTCGATCTTTATTTGCAACTAAAACTAAGTATCAGTTCAGGAAAAAAAAATTCAACAGTTGATCTTCATTTGCAAATATGCTTCTAAACGTTATCAAAAACCAATCTGCAAAGAAAATAAACAAGGAAAGCATTAATAGATTATAAATTACATCTAAACTCATATATAAATAATTTTATTTTATAAACCAATTTAGTAGAAATGCATATAACAATTCAAAACTTTAAAGAGTTTAGGTGATCCTTGATGATAAAGCAACACGAATAACATAAGATGCCAAAAGATTGCAAGAATACCATATATCACTATCATTAATGGCAGAATATATATAATAGCTCCAAAATATAATGTAGCATTGAGGTACATTTGATTCACGACAATGGGCCGATGACGTCTTCAATGAGGTAAATTTGATCAGTGGAATTCAACATAAGAACCTTGTAAGACAACACAAGAACCTTGTAAGACTTTTGGGTTGTACCATTGAAGCCCCTCAATGCCTTCTTGTTTATGAATTTGTACCCAACAAAAGCCTTGATCAAATCCTTTTTGGTAAGGAATCATTGTGATTTTTTATTTTTTATTTATAAACATGCTCATGATTTTTTGGCTCTTTGGTTTTTTTTTTTTTTATTTCGGCTGCTTTTGGCTAAAGATAAAATAGTGAATTGTTTAAATTCTTGGCTTATTTTTCATCTTTTTGCAATAAAATACACATTTTTACATTTCTTCAGATATTTAGAAGATCCCATGTATCATTAGATTTGTGGAATTGAACTCAATTGTGTAACTTGCATTGCTACACAAATTAAAGGATTACTGAATTCACTCAAAATTGCAGTTACAGATGTATTCATATAATCATAGCACATAACAAACCATGTAAACATGCTTTCCTTTTGCCATTCATCTACTTATATGTTTTAAGAGTTTCCAAAAAACTCTAAACTATTACTGCTTTTACCATCACCTTGTCTATATGAGATTAATCCTACTCCCTTATGGAGTTTCACATGACTATGACCCCGAAACTTGGAACTTTATTTATTTATTTATTTTGGCTATATTATAATTGACAAAAGCATATAAACCAAAACCTAAGATATCCTTGCACATTCTTTTAATTGTATATTTAAGTGGTGACACTCTTTTATTCCATGCAGATAAGAACAAGACTCAAATTATAAGTTGCAAAAAGCGGCTCGACATCATATTGGGAATAGCAGAGGGGCTTGCATATCTCCATGAAGGTTCTCAAGTGAAATAATCCATAGAGACATCAAAAACTGGGTTATAGAGACATCAAAAGCTAGCAAATAATTGCTCTAAATAATAGCTCTATCCATGTCAATACAAATTGTGTACACAATGACTTTAGCTTAAAAACCAAAAGTTCCTTTCTACATGGCAAGGTCCTATTAATCACATCACTAACTTAGAGCAACTCCAACATTGCCTAGCAAAAATACACAAAAAAGTAAACACATAGTTTTGTCTCTACTTTGGTTAGTGTGTATTTTAACTAGGGTCATGCTAAGTAAGAATTTTGATAATGAATCTATTTTCATTAAATACATCTTGAAACTTGTTAAATCCTAGTTAATAAGTAGTCAAACTGCTACGCTTTAACTAGTATATACTAACCAACATGAAAAAAAATAAAAAGAAAAAACAAGCAAGACTTACCAAAAAGGTGATGTACGAGTTCATGGGATACCTCCTCCAAGGCTGTTCTGGTTCTAATCTAGCCTGGTTTTTGGTGTGATCCGATGGACTGGGTGGATTGTCTAATACCAAAATTGATGAAAAAGGATTGTGGATTGTCTAATACCAAAATGGATGCAACAAACAGTAGAAGGAAAGAAGAAGCAGAAAAGGGAAAGTAGCCAGACAAAAGTAGGGAAAGAAGAGAAGAATAAGAAAAAGAGATGGCCTGAGAGAGAGAGGTGAAGTATATAAGTTCCGTTCTCAATATTATGGCAATAACTCTAATAATTCAATACACTCAAGTCCAATACACAGACCAAAGTAAAGGAACAATCCAATAAGGCAACAAAAAAAATATTAAGATATAAAAACCTAATTAAACTTTTAACTCCTTAATAAACTAAACTCTTAATTGTTGCCTCCTTTATGATCTCCATTAACCCCCTTATTCAGTCTACCTTGTCAATTTTATAAAGTTGTACCACAGGACCTCTTGTCAACAGCGGACTTTCATTCCACGTGAAAAATTGTTACGTCCATTCTAAATATCAAAGAATAAAACTTATGTTCTGCCTTTGGCAAAAAAGGTACATTTTTTGCAAGCAAATCAGCGTGTAACTAATGATGATAGTGGAAATACCTTCAAGGAGTAGTGTCAAAAAAGGTTGCAATCTACCATTTTCAGCCATTTGTCTTACATTATTCTCACACTTAGCGAGATTGTCCAAAGTTCGATCAGCCTTCTCAACGGTCAACAGATTTTCTGATTTGCTGCTAGTCATTCCAACCAATATAAGAATTGCTCCATTAACAGAACCAATCTTTTCACACAAAGTTTCAAACTTGGAGAGCTCAAACAGCAGAGAGACAGCCTCTTGCCTCTCTTTCAATTGCTTATGAGACAAGAACTTAACTATTGTTCGTACTGTGTCCCCTTCAGCCATTATCTCCTAAATAAAATTAAAATAAAAAAAGTCATAAATAAGAGGCATTAATTGCAGCCATGCCCTGATTGTTGGATAATTTGAACAATGACCCACCTTATTATCAAAGTCTTCCTCTGCTACAATTCGAAGAGTTTCCAAAGCTTTGCAATGAACTCTACGACTGCTGTTCTTCAACATGTCAACAATCGTAGGCATCAGCTCCGCGTTGCGAATAACATGCTTATTTGACCGGCTGTTATGGCGGAGGTACTAGACAAACTTCAAACTCTGCATAATCTCGTTCTCTGGACTGGTTAGATATAATGACTTTCGAGCCATATCAAGTTGAACGGCTTCATTCTGGCATTCCATTCTTCAATGGTATTCCGCAGAGCTATACTCGGGTTCATTTCTGTATTTCTTAATTCTTTTAGAGTCAACGGACAAAGCAGCGTTTTTCCGCTCTCCTTGCATTCTTTGAACCACTTTTCAATGGCTTCTCACTCAAAGTTTGACCATTTTCTAAGGTAACAGGATCACACATAATTTGTTTTGTTAAAGGGCATATAAATGCATCATATATAGGCTCTATGTGTAATCTCTCAAAATGATAGCTCTCATATGACTGGCTACCAAGGTCATAACTTCCAACGTAGTTTCCGGCCATCAAATATTAAGTACCTGTCAAAAAAAAAAAATCAAAACTACTACACCACTGGGGATTATACATAGAAAGGTGAAAAATATTCAATTCCTGAAAGGAAAAAATAAAGAATTGGCAACATTGATATATGAATGAGGCCTATATAAATTTGTGATTTGAAGAGAATAAATTTAGGGGGAAAAAAATAAAAAGATAGCTTGCAAGGATGTCAAAAAGTCTAGTAAGATAGCTTGCAAGGATGTCAAAAAGTCTAGTAGCATTAACTGTTACAAGTCTTGATAATCATAGATGTTCCAAGGATGTCAAAATGTCTAGTAGCATTAACTGTTACAACAATTTCGGTAACAATTGCATAAAAAGAATGCTTTCTCTAAGACCTTTATTATTTACCTTCTTTTTTTTTTTTAGTTTAAAGCGTGGAAATAAACAGCTACGGGATTATGTTCAAGAAATCAAAGCACATCAAACATAGATTTGGCAAGTTCAAAGAGAAATAGATAGCATTTTGATGTTACTCATATTAATAGCGTTTTAACGTTTAAATCTGACTTAAACTATTAAAGAATTATAATTGTACTCTATTCTTTTACCCATTTTCATATTGTTCTTGAAGTTTGTTACTTTCTGACAAGAATTTCATATATTTGCATTGGGTAGTAGATTAGAAATCTAAGGCTTTGCTGCACTTTCTACAGTATGTAAATGCTCCCTGTTGTGCTTGTAACCTCAATCGGATGCGCTCGGTGAAGTTTTTGGAAACATGGAAGCCAGATTCTGTACTGGAGGAGAAACTTTTGAGAACGAATTTCAGAAGCAAACATCCAAAATGTGTTTAATGTCACGTATTCAGTTAATTTCTCGGCACAAGATTCATACACCGGTAGATGCTTGGCTTGCTTGACAGAAACTAGAGTTCTGCGTTGTAGGAGACATTTCAATATGCAAGCCATACCCGAGGTAGGGATACCTGAGTTTCAGATACCTATCATCAATTTTCCACTCTTTTAACTTACTGAAAAAAAAGTCATACCCAATGCATAAGGCTTCCTGGGAACCGACTCTCTGGGAAGTCTCAAGTAGCTAAATTAATATACCAAATTGGAAATTGTGAAAAAAACTCTATTCATTGAATCATACACTCATTAGTTGAATTTCATTTAATCATACACTCATATAAAGCAAATTGTGAATAAACTCTATTCATCAAATCATATACTCATAGTCATACACTCATATACAGCAAATAACATGAACGAATCATTAACTTAACAAGTCTATATTCAAGGACCCATTTCTTCATAACCAGTCCGAAGAAATCATATATGGGACACTGTGTGTCTCAGTAGTTTTCGAAATTAGGGAAAACAACGAAATTAGTTTTGAAATTTAGGGAAAACAAAGATAGAAAAACAGAGAAATTGAGTGTGAGAGAGAGAGACTGAGGACCCATACCTAAAAAGATAAAAATAGAGAAATAACCGAATAAGCGACGCCAGCAACGTTAACGATTGCTTGAAGGAGAACGCGGGTGACGTCGGTGGCAGCACGGAAGGAGGAGAACAGGTGACATCGGTGGCGGCGCTGAAGGAGAAGAACAAACTGAAGGAGGAAAAGGGGGTAGTTGAAGGAATGTGTGTTTTGCAAGAGATGGATGAGAGGAAAACTGAATCACCAAAAAACAAAAACAAAAACAAAAACAAAAAAAGAAGGGGGGAATTAGTAGGGTTTTGTTTTTTCATTACCGCCAATATCTCAAATTCTCTCTCTAAAATTGGAAATAAAATAATTTTCTCACCAAAAATTTTAAAATATCAAAATTATTAACGACGAAAATATATTCTTTATCAAATAGTTTTAAAATATTTAAAATTACTTTTTCTTTAAAAAAATATTTAAAATTATTGGTGACAAAAACATATTCCTCACTAATAATTTTATAATTGGTGACAACTTTTTTTCTCATCAAAAGTCTCAAAATTTTGGTGCCACCCAAAAAAATTAAAGAGAAAACCTTTAGTGACGAATTTAATTTTTTCTCACCTAAAAGAAGTATTTATTGTCGAAATAAATTTCGTCACCTATTAGTTTTACTTTTTTATTATATGTGATAAAATTTTATAATTCGTCACGAATTATTCTTATTTAGTACCGAAATTTATTTTCTTCACTATCTTTCATCACCGTAGGTTACTTAGAGAGCTAATTAACTTGTGTTTTGTTTTGAGAGAGAGGAGATAGGAAAACTGATAAACAAAAAAAAAAAAAGGAAAAAGTTAGTAGTCTATTTTTTTTATTACCGCCCAATATGTCAAAATTTTCCTTCCAAAATTAGTGACAAAATAATTTCCTCGCTAAAAAATCTCAAAATATTAAAAATTATTAGTGACAAGAATATATTTCTCACCAAATATTCTTCAAATATTTAAAATCAAGTTTCTCAAAAAAAATATATATATATATAATTATTAGTGATGAAAATATATTCCTCACTAATAATTTTATAATTTGTGACAATTTTTTTTCTCAACAAAAGTCTCAAAATTTTGGCACCACCAAACAAGAATTAGCGGAAAAACCTTGGATGACGAAACTTAATTTTTCCTCACCTAAAAGAAATATTTGTTGACGAAAATAAATTTCGTCACCCTTTTTTTTTTATATATTATATGTGACAAAATTTTATAATTCATCACGAATTATTCTTTTTTAGTGAAGAAATTTATTTTCTTCACTACTTTTCGTTACCATAGGTTACTTTTGTTGTAGTGCGCGCTGTCACCAGCCGTCAAAGGTCTGTTCCCTACCATGACCTCGGGCACCCAAATCATGTTATGGGGAAAGCTGTTGCTACCTTCAGGGTGGTCAAATCTTGGCTTCTTTGTCGGAGGGACGTCAGGCGATAGGGCCTCGGTTGGCCTCTTGTCGACAACAAGAGTATTCTTTTCAGACTCAGCCAGTTTTGAGATCGGTACAGTGTCCTCAGAATCAACCTGAGTCACTGTAGCCTTGGCCTTAGCCTTCTTGACTCTCTTAGGCTTTGGCTTGGATTGAGAAAGAGAAGAGGATGATTGAACAGTCACTACTCTAGGGACATTAGCTAGAAGGTCCTTAACGACGGCTGGTTTGCGACCCATTTCGTCGGCAGTGGCAGCAAGTGTAACTTTGGTGCCGAAGTGAATAGTAGGAAGGGCGATTGGAGGATTGGCCAGATCGTAGGCCAACGTATCAAGATCTTGTCGTTTACAGCTACGAGTTCGGCCTACTGGTACGTTTGGTAAAGCACGACGTCGGCATCGGTGCTGAGATTGTGAGATTAGTTGAGCTGGAGTAGAAATGGAGGGTTGCTCTACTGGGTCTGATGAAGAGGCCTGATCTGGCCTTGGCGATGAAGTAACTGTTGGAGTTGTTGCTGATGGGGAAGTCTTGCTTCGGCGTGGGACGTCGGGTAACGCGGACCTGTAGGTCGGGATATAATTAAGCAGCAAAGGGGCTTTACGCTTATTAATATCCAAACCTAAAATCCTTTTTAGATCGGGGTTAGGAAAGAAGGTCTGCCGGAAATCCTTTGTTGCTGGGGAAGAGCTGCAAAAAGAAGTGAGAATAAGAACATTACAAAAAATAGATATATACTGACAAATCCTAGCCAAAATATGATTAAAAGGGTAACTCAACTCTTACCATCACCCTCTTTAAACACCGATCAGCGCAGAGGATAGAGATGAAGGTCGTCATCAGGTGTAAATTCCCAGTTGCCTGAGACGATGAAGTAATCATCTCCAGCACCCATGTTAGAGTCTGGGAGGTTGGCTATTACTTTGTAGGCAGTGGATCTAGGCTTGAGGTAGTATATGTAGCCTTTTTCAGACTTAAGGTTACACATGGTATAGCAGAATTGAATGTCGGCTAAAGTGATCCTAACTTTTTCTTGGTGTGCTAGTTAAATTATGCCATTGATGACCCTATATGAGTTTATGGCAAGTTGCATGAGGTTAAGTTTGTAAAAGTGGAGGATTTCACGCAAAGAGAGTATCAAGGGGAAACCAAAGGGCATGGAGTCTCCATCCGACAGAGTCCTCCTCCCCAGCCAACCTAATCTGGACGTCGGCTGGGATAGAAAACTCTCTCCTAAAGTGCTCGAGTTTTTCTACGGTATCTACCCTCCACTTAAACATACCTATTATCTCGACTTAGAGTGTTTTGGGGTGAATGTTAGAGAGAAGAAAATGGTAGGGATTGAGAACCTCAGCTAAAACCTAACTGGAACTGGGGCGAGGGTTTTTGAAGATCAAGGGGGAATTTGTTTCAATTTTCCTAAAGAATGTGATTTTTATCAAATCCCAAACCTAAGTCTATACGGAAACAAGAATCAAAGGCAAGAATATGGAAACAAGTCAAAGAAAAACAGAAAAGAACATGATTCAGAATCAAGAAAGCAACGTTTTTCAAGAAACACTGAGTAGGTGTGTGCGGATGCGCAAAAGCCAAGAATAGTGGCAAAATTGTTAAAGCTTCAAATTTATGAGCACTATGTATGTATGTGCAAAAATCACAAACAATGTGAATAGATACAAGGATATATTGAACAGCACGAATCATAGACAAACACGAGATTCAAAATACAACGAAGATTCAAGAACACAAACTGATTTGCAATGGCAGCGAACAACATGTAAACAGGTAATAGATTTGAAACAAATCAAAGGAATAATGAAAGACTGAACTTAAAGAGGAAAGAAATTGTGAACTTATCAAATGAAATGAGCGCCGATATGGGGATCACCGGGGTCAGACGACACGAATGGCCAGAAATAGATGATGAAAAGGTCACTGGAGAAGGTAATCAGAGCAAGTGCAGAGCTTCGAAAGTATGAAAATGACAGAATCTAGAGAGTGAAAATTTGAGCACAAGAGAAAGAAATCAAATTTTGCTAAAGTAAAGAGGCAAAGAGAGAGAGAGAGAAAGAATTTTGTTAAAACTCGAAAAGGCGGCGAACCATAATGAAATGCCTTGGACAACGTGCTTGTCAGGCGACGTGCGCAGAAGTGATGCGACCTGATAGCGCGTGTCAGGTACGAACCAATGAGAAAGGGACGCGTGGAGGAAACGGTTGAGTAAACTGTGCGTGACGGCTCATGCGCAGTCAAAACCCTTGGAGTTCTTGATTAATGAAGTAAAAACCTCGGCTAGAGGAACGATCTTGGTAGAGATGTTTAAAGAACTTGACTCTGGGTTCCTGATCCTTGATAAAAATGGGCAGTTGAATCTTGGGAACTCAAAACCGACGAGTAGTGACTTCAGTAGAAGGGAATAATGAATTTTAGCCGACATGGTATATAAACAAGCGGTGTAGGTTCCATTAGCTTAGGTTGCCAAGGTAATAGAACCTAAGGGCCAACTATGGAGACATATTTTGTGAATGACAGCACGTGGCTAAGGTGATGCTGAGGTGCCATGTGGCCTAATCCTGGTGCCAAGGTGATCTCGGCGAGGCTGAGGTTACCTGTGGAGATATCGGAATCTGAGATAAGCGGATAAGGGACAAGAGTCCTACAACATGGGAAGATCTCAGTTTAGATAAAGATAAAGCTCTTAGGGAGTTTATCCCTATCTAGCTGAGAGTCCAAGATAAACATTGAACCTAAGTCCACTTAGGTGAGGCTTCTGTAGGGATCAAATCAGTGTTGGCTATAAAAGCAGGGCACTCTCGTGGGTTTAAGGTATGCTCTTTTTTTTTTTTTATGTGTGATATACTATGAGCAATACGTTCTTTCTTGTGAGTTAAGCATAATTAGTTATATTTAAGAGATATTTGATTACTGACTTGAGCGTCGGAGTGCTCCTAGGTGGACGAGCCACTGCCGGATTCTTTCCTTTCTGTGACAGGTTATTCGGGCTTAATCTATTCTGCCGGTGTTCTCCAGATGAGTTTCTCCTTTGGTTGTGTGGTCGGAAATCAACACCCATAGGTGGGTAGCTTGAAAATTGAAAATTGAAATTTTAAAAATTGAGATTTTAATGATAATTTTAAATATATATAAAGATAAATTATAAATACATTCTTGAAGTTTGATTAAAATATAAATTGTCCTCTATATTTTTGAAAATTACATTTCACCCTCTTAAAGTTTCTAGTTTCATAATAAATCGCTCCTCTTATTGATAAATTATCAAGTCAATTAATAGTTTTTAATGATATTAGAAATATATTTTAATTAATAATTTAAGTAATTTTATTATTGTATAGGATAGCAATTATGAATTTTATTTTTTTAATTAATTCTGTTAAATAAAAAATTCTGACAAAAAGGTATTTGTAACTTTCTAAATTATAAAGGAGCAATCTGTATTTTAAACAAATTTCAATGAATGTATTTGTAATTTACCCTATAAATAAATAAAACTACAGTAACTACAAAATAAAAAAATAAAATACCAAGAGTGTAAAATTATATGATATAATATTATGGTATAAATAAAGGAACAGATTCCCTCTAGTCTACTATGGCCCTGTTTGGTAGGGCTTATTTTCAACTTATTTCAGTTTTTAGCTTAATTTAAGTTATTTTGATGTGTTTGGTTCAGCTTAACAATACAGCTTATAGTTTTTTGTAAGTCAAAAATCAACTTATTCTTTTAGTGGAGGAGGAGAAGCTTAATTTATTAGTCAAAAATCAGCTTATGTTTACAGTTATAAGCTATAAATTGTTAAGGTATAAGTTATAATCACTTTCCCACAGTTTTACCAAACGGGGCCTATGTAGATTGAACCATACTATTCGAATACATGAGGCACATTATAGATGCTGTTTCAATAATTGAAATCATTAAATATGTAGAGTTTGTTAATTATTTCATTCTTATAAAAAAATCACATTAATTGAATATTAATAATTACTTAATCAGATCTAATTTCTATTAACAATTTAATTTAAAAAATTTATTACCGTTAACAAAAATATAATTTAATTTAATAACTATCAATATTTGATTAACATAATACCTTACAAATATAAAATACTCAATAAATTCTCCCCGATAAATTCTACGTATTTAAATTCAAATCATTCAGAATAAGCACCACCAACCTAACAGTACACTCCAATCCGAACTCGGATTGGATAAAAGACTGACCCTAAATAAAAGCTCCAAATCTTATTAGTCCGGAGTGGAAGAGGCTCCGATTAACCTCAATTACATTCGGCGCCACAAATCCTTATCAAACTCTACTACAGTCGATTGCGCCTCCACCAGACACACGCATGTCCGCTACTTCTCTTCGATTTCAATTTCCACAATGGTTCCGAAGCAGCCCAGCTTCGCGCCTCTGGTTATCAAAACCCAAACCACCTCCGAAACAACTACTTCGCTTCTCCACCTCCTCTTCGTTATCATCACTACCTTCTCCTCCCTTCACCGCCACTGCAACCTCACCTCCGCCGGCGGAAAACCCTGCGCCCCATATCACCGCCTTCAAATGGACTCCTCTCCGTAAAAAGAAAGTCGTAATGCGTGTCGGTTACGTAGGCACCGATTACAGAGGTCAGTCCTCCCTCTTTTCCCCCACTTTCTCTCCTGATTCATACATACATTATTGTGTATTTGCTTTAATCAATTTTCCTAACTTATAAACCCTAAACCCTAATATTTTACATAATTTTTTATTTTTATTTTTAGGATTTAAGGATTAGGATTTATGTATTAAAAAATGTTTTTATTTTTATTTTTGATGTTTGGTTTGACGCTTGAAATAAAAATATTTTATTATTTGAAAGGAAAACTTTGATTTAGGAGTTGTTTGGGATGATTTAAATAAGTGTACTTTTTGTCTTTTTACGAAAAGATGTGCAGAAAACTAGAGAGGTAATGTGATAGAAAAAAGATAGAAAGATGGATTATTTTATAGTAGCCAAACTTGGCCTTAATATAGTGTAATTTATGATTTTTTAGTGAGTTAAAAATAAGAAAAATTATTTATAAGTCCTATTAGAGAGACTTATGCTACATATGTTCCTATTAAAAAATTTATGTTCCCATAAGTCTTGTGTAAAGTTTGTTGACACATTTACCCTCAATATTAGTTATTAATATCATAAATAATAGTAAAACCATATATAGGAAATTGAATATTACCATATATCATATCTATATGAATGTGAATTTGAATTTCAAAATACACATTTGCGAAACGTAACGTGACACGTACATAAACGTAACGTATCGTGACACTTACATAAACGTAACGTAACGTGACACCTACATAAACGTGACGTGACACTTACATAAACGTAACGTAACGTGACGTGACACTTACATAAACGTAACGTGACGTGACACTTACATAAACGTAACGTAACGTGACACCTACATAAACGTAACGTAACGCGACATGACACCTACATAAACGTAACGTAACGTGTCACGTTACGTTTCACAAATTTACTAGGTTTTTGATTTTTTAAATTGAATGTGATTTATAGTAACATTCAATTTCCTATATATGGTTTTGCCATTATAGTGTATAATAGTATATTAATACTATTTATTTACAACTTATAGGATCTTGTGGAATATATTCCTATCTAAATAGGACTTGAAACTCTATAAGAAATTACACGGGACTTAACATAGCATAAGTGTTCGAAATAGGACTTATAAATAAGTCTCCCTTAAAAATATTTATTAAAAATACTAAATCTGTTAAAAAGTAGTAAGTGAAGGGTAATTTTGTAAAAATAGATTTATGAAATTTTTAGAGGTAAATGTCTTTGAGAAAATGATGCAATTGCTTTTGATTTAGCCTTCGTTTGGAAATGACTTTTTTAGTTGACTTTTTGATTTTTTTAACTTTTTTAACCTGAGATTTTTTTGTTCGTTTGGTATTCTTAATTTGCTTTTTTGGCTTTTTGACTTTGGAATGTTGGATTTTTTTTTTATTCTTTTGTGACTTTTGGCTTTTTGTAATTTTTTGACTTTTTTTTTGTCCTTTTATTTAGCCCAATATGAAAACCAAACAACCCCTTAATATGGTGTGATTTATGATTTTTTAGTGAGTTAAAAATATTTATTTGAAAATGTTAAGTCTGTTAAAGAAGGTAATAAGTGAAGGGTAATTTTGTAAAAATAGACTGACTTAATTTTTAGAGGTAATTATTTTTGAGAAAATGATGCAATTTCTTTCTGTTTAAACAAACAACAGTCAAAACAAACGGAGTCTTAATCCATTCACATTTTTCTGTTTTTGCTTTGAATTTACAGGTCTGCAAATGCAAAGGGGTGAGCACTCACTATCCAGTAAGATATTTTTCACACTGTCTTTATTTGTTTTGATTCAAAGTACTTGCTAAGCAGGGGAAAAAACTGAAATTTTTAATTTTTGGAATTTTAATTTAGGAGGCCCAAGTTTGATTTTGGTCTCTCTCTCCCTCTCTCTATAGATACCAAATGGTGTATTGTTATGCTCTGTTTGATCTGATTAAGTTTCACATTGCGTTAATTCCACTTCAAAATATTTCAATGAATCTAAATTTATATTCCCATGACCTAGATTGTTTCAATAATGGTTGCTTCAATGATTTGAAATTTCATTTATATATTTGGTCTGTTGTCTTTTAGAAACCAGGTCATGGTTTACCTATTATGTGCAGTTCATTATCTGACCTCTTGCTGAATGTTTCAATCTAGATTTTCACGTCTTATCATCGTTATGTCATTGATTCATATTGTTAATTCAAAATTTCACTAGATACTAAATTTTGAAATGTAGAGTGTATAACAAATGAGCATATCTTATTCTATATTGATCGAAGATTATGTGTGGTTTATTTCATTTTTGGACTACTATTCTGGCTCAGCTGTTAAAAGAGACTTCAGTTTTTGTGTTTTATTTTTTATAGCCTATCAAAAGAATAAAAGTATTTTTTTACAATAAAAAAAAAATTGAAATTATAAGAGTTATTGCTTAGAAGTGTTTCTAACAAATTCAACTGTGATTTGAAACTATTAAGAGTTATTGCTTAGAGGAGTTTCTAATAATTTATATTTTATACACAATTGTTGGGCAGAAGGTAGTATTCGTAATTTTGTGTTGTGCCCTTTGGATATGGTAAAATTATTAACTACATCACATACTTTATCAACCTAGCCAGTAGGGACAGGATTTTGCTAAAGAATTACAATTTTGTAATGTAGCCATCGAAGAAGAATTGGAAAATGCCCTTTTTAAAGCTGGTGGCATTCGTGATAGTAATTTTGGGGATTTGAACAAAATTGGGTGGGCTAGAAGTAGCCGAACTGATAAAGGAGTAAGATGCTTAAAAGCCATTTATTTTTCTTATATTGCTCAACTTTTTATCCCCACTATATATTGCTTACATCATATATGTAGTAATGTGATAATCTTTTACGCTGGTGATTTATTTTCTAGGTGCATTCCTTGGCAACCATGATATCCTTGAAAATGGAAATCCCAGAAAATGCATGGAAGGAAGATCCTAATGGCATTGCTCTAGCAAATTATGTTAATGCTTATCTTCCTACCAATATCAAAGTTTTCAGCATTTTGCCTTCACGAAGGTCCAATCATACCTGCATCTTTTAATCTGTATAATGTGTAAAACTTTCAAATATATTTTCGTATATTTTATTTAAATAGTTTGTTAGTTTTGTGGTTGTATTAGGTGTTAAAGTGACTACTAGTGAGGAGGGATAATGCCTGATTTAGTGGCTAATTATTTCTTAGAGATAGAGAGAGAGAGAGAGAGCCCAACAATTAGAATGATGGGTATATTTTAATTTTGTTAGAATTACTTTGTCTTTTAATCAATGGCAAAATCAAGTTCATAAAATGAAAAATACGGGAAGCACTATCTAAAGAAAACACAAACTGTTTAATCATCTTGTGTTTTGGATCGTGCGGGTGTGCTAAGACCAAGCTTGGTCCAAACAGAAAAGGCTAACTTCTAACAGGTGAACTATCCGTGGTTGAATAAATAATCACCAGTCCTTTTTGTGAAGAAGACTTAATAATTTTTTCAGGTGATAGAAAAAAATGACATCTGAAATAAAACAGTAAATGCTTATAAAATAAAGATTGAAGGAACTAGAAATGAAAAGTAAATTGATTAACTAAATAAGGGTGCTGGAAACTAAGGAATGTATGGTGAAGATAAGATACTACTGATTAAAGAAAATAGCATTGTTGATGTGTTGTTTGATTGGAGTGGAGAGAGGGGCTTTTTTCTTCTTTTCTTTCTTTTGTAGCTGTTGTGCATGGTGGTTGGCAGACATTCTCAAATCCATGGCTGCATTTTTCCCATTTCTCCACTATCTTGTTGATCCACTAAGATGTTCTTGGAAGCACATTAACCACCCCTACTACTGCACTTGCATTCTATAGCCATGTGTCCCACATTCACCCCTACAAAGGCCTTATTTGTCTCTCTTCCTTAAAGGACGGATCCAAGATTATCACTATGGGGGTGCGAAAGTATGTTTGGGGATGCAAATCCTTATAATTTTTAATTATTTTAAATTTTCTAGTATAATATATGATATTTTTCAAATTTTTGGGCCCCCTCCACACCCCCCTAGATCCATCCTTGCCTTAAGCCACCTACTTTCTACCTTTGTATTGTCATATAACTATTTTGCTGAATGTATGGGATTTGTACCCAACATACAAGAAGTAGATAAGACCAATGTTCAAATAAATAATAACAAATTCTCCACTTTTCTTTTATCAACATTTCCCATTATATTTCCTTGTTTATTTATTTATTTTATATTGTGGCCTGTTTCAGGAGCTTTGATGTTAGAAGGGAATGTAACATTCGCAAGTATTCTTACCTCCTTCCTGCTGAAGTTATTGGAATAAAAGATAACTTCACTACTGCTGAAATTGATTATCATCTATCAGACCTCAATGATATATTGAATGTTTTTGAGGTAAGTTTTTCTGTTATATTTAGACAAGTTGTTCTTGGGTGCACTTTTCTGGTAGGAAGATATTTTTACAAAACTTTCGTTGCCACATGATTTTACATATTCTTGGACATATTTTCGGTGCACTTGTTGTCATGGACAAGGATGGATCTAGGGGGGTAGGGAAGTGCAGTCGCACCACCCAAAATTGTAAAAACTATGTATATTATATTAGTGTTGGCTTTTTGGCTTTCGAAGGTTATTATTGTAATTGCGAGCGTGCCAGCAAGGATCAACCAGTCCTTACAGAAAATTAATTGCCAACCAATTATCAGACGATTGTGTTTTAGTTCTTTCAGCCTCAATGAAGAGGACTTTTACTGGTGGCTTGATTTAGGAGAATTAAGCAAAATAACAATTAAATGAAGAACAGTTGAAGTATTTTATTAAAATGGAAAACTTACAATGATCCAAACTCAGCCTCGTAGGGGTTTACAGCAACAATCTACTTGAAACTACTCTTATGAACGACGTGCAGTGCAGGAATTTAAAGTATAGGAAATGAAAGACTGGAAATGTAAAACTGGAAAAGAAAATAAGTATAATAAAACTGGTTTTTTGGATCTGAGTCTACGCTGTTTTCTGGGCCTTCTCTGCAATTTATACTTCTCGAGGATGACCATCGAACTGTATTTCCAACCGTCAAACTGCTCCTCCATGATCGCTAATCATGTTGCCTTATAATTAGCTTCACTGTGCCATCACTTGCAGTTAGGCTTCCCTCCTAAATTTGAATTTAAATGTGAGTAACCGTTGAAGCCACATCACCTTGCATCTCTTTGTTGATCCACTGCTACTCAGATCTCGTAATAACCAATACTAACTGTCACGTGTACGATCAAGATTGAAGACTTGAATAGTCTTCTTGTATTACCCTTATTCTGCCACGCGTCGAATTGTAATTGGCTTGTACAAAATATATAGCCACCATTACCCCCGTACTAATATACCCAATACTTGGTGATTTTAGTGGATCAAGGTTTTTTTTATCTACGTCTTAGAACATGCATGGGCTTTGCATTCTTCCAAAAATGCAACTGTCATTCATCATCTGCATTAAACTCTCCTTCAATCTTTTGAACATCCCCACCACCTTAGTATTTGAACAGACTGATACATTTTTTATGGCCGAATCAATTTTCTCCTCCATTGATCGAGCACACAAAGAGTCATCTGATGATGCTGTTCCTCCTCGAAAGAACCTCCAT
Organism: Camellia japonica; assembly: GCA_030407325.1. NCBI lineage: Eukaryota > Viridiplantae > Streptophyta > Magnoliopsida > Ericales > Theaceae > Camellia > Camellia japonica. Next base: position 50,138,724 of record JAPPVO010000003.1, read on the forward strand.
GCATTAATTAGCCACCTTTACCCACCTTTCTGTATTCAGGTCATGGATGCCATTGCAAATTATCAACCTTTGGACTACGAACACATTGCCCTTAATCCTTTGATTTAGAAACTTACAAATATGGACATGGGAAGTTCTTCTTCTGACTCACCCTTGGACTACGAACAAACTGCTCTCAATCCTTTGATTCAGAAAGTCGCAAATATGGACATGGGAAGTTTTTCTTCACAACCCTCTGCACGGGATAAGGCTGCAGTTTCTTCTTCCTCTAGGGCTTCTGACTGGACAAGCTGGTCAAAACCTGAGGTCTGTGATTTAAGGGAGCGAATCAACCATCACTTTGTCGAGTTTACTGACCCATTAGTGTTCCCTTCCTATGCGCGAAGCTCGGTGGTCTATCCTTACGTGCCTATCGACTGTCGACGCAGTTTGGAGGAGAATCTACTTGTGGCATGGTATACATCCTCCATGCCTACAAAGATAGTGCACACTGCTCGACGCTCCAAAGAAGCACAAGGGTACAATCCGTCATTCTTAGCCCAGAAGGCGAAGCTTTGCTCTTTTGACTGGCTCGATTATATTAATGCCCTTGTTCCTTCTGCCGTTGCTCCTCCTCCTGAAGTGGTGGCTTCCATACCTTCTCTTCCGCCAACTCCTTGCTGGACAGAGAGACTGAGGCTTGCCCTCTCTGAGGATAAGGTCTTTCCTCCCTACAAGCCTCCACCTTCTCCTACTCTAGCTGAGCGGAAACAAGCCCAACTTCTGCTTGCGGCCTTCTCTTACTTGCCTTTTAATGTTCTTGAGGACGACATCTCTCTCAAGAACCTTTGATGGGCTTGTGACATTCTGACTCGGGTTCACGTCCTCAACCCTCTTGCCCAAGTAGAGCTTCACATGTTTTTGGACCAACTTCCATTGCTCCTCCATTGGCATCGGACCTCTGTGGCCACTACTCAATCTTTGGACCAACTCTCATCCCTTCGAGTTCATGCCCAGTACAAAGCAGAGAACTTCATTGAAGAATTTGAAAGCTTCAAGAATAAAGATTCTGCGTACTGGGATGACTTGGATATAGACGAGTTGGAACAAGGATTAAGAGAAACAGCATTCGAAATAAAGGCTGAAGAGTGAGAGCACATTAACTTATGCAGCCAATTCTAGAAGAAATAGAGGATAGAATAAAGAAAGAACAGAAATTCATTGATCATAGTTGGACAAAATTTCATTATCTTGTTATTTATTCTATTCCCTACTTTTATGAGCTTGAATTTGTACCCAAAGAGGGTCATTCAATGTAATTGCTTTTGCTTTAATGCAACTATCACTTTTCTTTGTTTGGCATTATTTCATCTTGTATCCATTTGTCTTTAAAAGCAAATTTAGGGCTTCGAACTGGATAATTTTATCCTTCGAATCTGGACTCAATCGTTTTAAATGAAACACTACAAAAAACCAACATGAACTTTTCCAATTTATGGAATAAAGTTGACAGTTTTGCTGATTTTATTTGGAATCAGTGCTTCGAATTTTAACGATCTTACCCCTTAAAGCTTGTTTTAATCATAACCAACATATGGCCATGGTTAGTATGATCAATCAATTTTAAATTGACCTTCTTTCTTTCGAACAACAGTCCATACTTTCAAAAACATGGAAGCTCCTTTTGAGGGCTGCACTGTTTTAGTTCGAAAAGACAATTTCTTTTTGTATGTATATATATAAACCAACTAATGGTTTTGATGTTTCGAATACTAATTCCCATCCTTAAGGGGTCTCAAGTTTTGCTTCGAAGGACATCACTCTCATTTAAGAAACCTAAAACAGGTCTTTAATCCCTTTGAAGTAAACAAATACTTGAGCATTCTTATATCCTTAGGTATGGAATGTGTTTCGAAGTCGGCTTCTCTGTTTCGAAGCCGTTGTTATTTGACTTTTGGTGCCAAAATCTGGTTTCGAAGCCGAATATTTTACTTCGAAGCTGGCATCAACATCTGGGATATGTTTTTCCCTTCAAAAGTATCAATATTAAAGAAAACTCTTCGTATCTGTACTTTTAGTACTTAACGAATCACGCGATTCATTTTCCAGACAGAGAGGTTTTTAAAACCCTTTTATTTCATGTTTTGAAATCACTCGCTCGTTTAACACACAGACCCTTTGGGCTTGTTTGGTTTGAGTTTGAGAGATGAGTTTTAGAAAAAAATTTCTAAAAAATTGTTTGGTTTGAGATTTTTCTCAAAAAATTTTCAAAATCACTTTCTCTCTCTTATACATCAATCAATCACTTTTTCTCTCTCATCTTTCCTTCTCAATCACTTTTTCTCTCACATATATCTACTCAATTACAACAAAATATCAAATCATCCCAAACCCCACAAAAAAATTCTCTCAAAATATACAACCAAACAAACCAAAAAAATTTCTAAAACAACTCTCCTAAATTTTTTTCAAAAACAACTCTCCCAAAAACAAACCAAACAAGCCCTTTATCTCTACTAACTCTCTACCCCCTTTTCCAACTTCGTCCTCTGAGAAAGCTTTCAATCAATGGCTTCTTCTTCATTGAAAGTACCAGTTGTAGAGCGCGCGAGCCCGTCTGTAACCCTGAAAAGGATCATTAAGGCCGAATGTGAAAAGTATAAGGCCAGTGAGAAAAGCGCCATCGATGGACGCATCTTCATCCCTCGACGTCATGAGCAACATGACTATGTGCTTGGGTCCATCTTCAAGGAGATTCTTACTGAGCTTCTAGCGTTATATCCACGTCTAGAAGACCACTGTCTCCTTTACAAAGGTGGTCTTGACTGGGGAACCTGGAGGATGAACCGTCCCCACCGATGCTGGCCCACGGTGAGACCAGAGTGGCAAGAATTGTATGATCGGGTTGTTCCTGCTAGGACTTTGGACCTTCAAGAGCTCTGCCTTCTCGATGCCCTTCGACTATCCAGGTTTACCATCTCAGAGGACCCTTTCCTAATTCCTGCTGCTCTTTGCTTCTGGAATTCTGCTTTTAATTTTTTCCAATTCAGATGTGGGATGATGATCCCTACTGTTCTTGATATTTGCCATCTATTAGGATTGTCTCCCATTGGTACCCCTATTGGACCAGATTATCTGGACTTCCCAGTCCCCTTTTCCCTCCCCTCCCTTAACTCATCCTATAGTGACTTTGTCAAGGCTGAGAACAGAAGGGAGGGCCCTGTAACTGATAGGGAATTTTTTTCTTTTATACTATATTGGCTTTGTAAATTCCTTTTTTGCACTTCTTCTCAAAGAATCATGCCTGAATTTGCGCCTCTCGCCAAAGCCCTTGTCCTACAGAAAAAGGTGGCCTTAGCCCCATATGTTCTAGGTCATGTATATAGAGTTTGTTCTCTTTTCTGTGAGAAACCCTTAGATGCCCATCAAGGAGGTCCATTTTGGATACTTCAGATTTGACTTTTTGCTTATTTTGCTGAGCTATAGTCTAAGTGTCTTAAATTTTTCGAGCCAAACCCTCCTACTCATGGCATGAGGCTAGCCAATGCTTCACTTTATCTTTCTACATTTGGTTTTTACTTCTCTTTCTTCCACCAACTTCCAGCTTCCCTTCCTTCTTACAGCTTTCGTCCCTTCGAACCCATTACTATTGGCCCATCTTGGTTGAAGAATTTTCTAAGTGATAGGCTCTGTGCTTCACCTCCTCATAAAGATATATGGGCTTCTATTCTGATCCCCAGAGAGCTATTTATTGAGACTATGAACCCCAGAGCCTACAAATGCATTGCTGAGCCTTATTGTCCTGCTCAATTTGCTAGACAATTTGGCTTCTCACAAGGGGTCCCAATACCTCTCTGCAGTAACACCAATCTGAGTCTTACTAGCAGGGATTTAAAGGTTCGAAGGTCCAGACTCGAAGAGGCAACTTCTAAGTTTATACAAGACTTGATCGATTTTGAATATATCCCTTTCATTCCTCAAGGTAACCTGTTGAAGAGGTACCAAAACTGGTGGGTGACCAACATGGAAGTATACGTGGCCATTGCTCCTCAAGACTTATTAATGGTGCTGGATGTGCCCCAATCTAAGCCCAAAGGAGCTGGAGTTGCCACTTCTTCCACTGTTCTTACCACTTCAGTTCCTGTGCCTGCCACCACACAGTCTACTTCTGCTGCTTCCACTTCTTCTAGAGTTACTCGGGCTGCTTCTAAGAAAGGTATATACCCTTGTTTCTTCTCCTTTTTACCTTTTTATAATGCTTCTTAGCCTCATCTTTAGTTCTGTAGGAAATTAATGTATAGATATTATGATTGATTGATATAAATTTGTTTACAAGAGCTCTCTTTTTAGAGAGAAATAGGGATACAATGGAGCAATAAACAATGGAGCAATAAGCCATAATGGAGCACTATAATAGTGGAGCACTAAACTAAAGTGGAGTAGTGGAGTATTTGTAGGTGGAGTTGGTGGAGTTGGTGGAGGTTTTACATTTACATTCAACAGCCCCCCTCAAACTCAAGGGGTTAGGAACTAACCAACTTGAGTTTGGAGAGAGTAAACAAAACAGGAAAATAATCTAACAAAGAAAATAAAAGTGGATAGGAGACACTGTATGGTCGTGTCAGACCGTTGTAGAAGACCGTATGTTATGGCAGATCGATGTAGAAGACAGTTTATGGGGTCATGGCGGACCGTTGTAGAAGATAGTTTAGGTCATATCGGACCGATGTAGAAAACAGTTTACGGGGTCATGTCGGACCGTTGTAGAAGACACTTTATGGCTGTGTTGAACCGTTGTAGCAGATAACCGAAATCAATGTCGGGACAGTTTACCGGGTCTTGTCGGACCCATATAGGAGCTAACCGGAATCAACGTCGGACAGTTTACAGAGTCTTGTCGGACCCATATAGGAGCTAACCGGAATCAAAGTCGGACAGTTTACAGAGTCTTGTCGGACCCATATAGAAGCTAACCGGAATCAAGTCGGGACAGTTTACAGAGTCTTGTCGGACCCTCAAAAGGCGTGCCCAATCTTATCAAAAGGCGTGCCATCAAAAGGCGTGCCATCAAAAAGCGTGCCATCAAAAGGCCCGACAGCCATCAAAGCCCGCCGATTTGTCGTCTGGCGTTGAGAGGCGCGTGAGGCGCGGGTCGGCCTGGGCTATTTAAACAAGACGGAGGCTGAGGCTGAGACACAAAAAACCTGCTGAAAAACTCCGAAAAACTCTTCGTTTTTCTGAGAGTTGTATTGCTGAAACACTCTGTTGCCCAGAAAATGCCTCTTCTTCCCGCCCTCTCTCTCTGTTTCCGGATCTTAATGGTCCATCGAGCGCCTCTGGGCCAAGTACTCCTGCTCTGACTCAACCTAGTCTGCCCACACTATCAGTCGAGCAAGTGATGGCTACCCAAAATGATATCGAGGCCAACCACTACACGTTGAGGGCCTGCATGGAGACAGTGGCAGCGGTCACGAACCTGTCTCACCGTCTGCAAAACAAGGCTTGTGAGGTATACCAGGTCAACGCCCAACTCTCCCTACCCAGTGCATGTACAGAGATGCACGGGCAGAGATTTGTGCCTTGAAGGCCTGAAAACAAGGAGCTGAAAAGGCAAACCACCTCCATGGTGAGATTTGGGCACCGACTACCTCACCTTTGATGGCCGGCGGGGAGCAGACTCTGGTGGCGGAAATACTGTGGTCGTTCTGGAGGGAGTACTGGAGACGGGCCTTCGAACGTGCTCGGCGGGTGGGAAACACGAGGCAGCACCGGTAAGGGACGCCCAAGACAAAGGCAAAAAGAAGAGAACAGCTGAAGAGGCGAAAAATAAGGCCGGTTGTTTGTGGTGGTTAGGGTTGTGTTTTTTTTTTTCTTTTTGTGTAAAATGGTGATCGGCATGAATAAAATAAGGTTGGTTTAATATCCTTTACAGCCTTGATTTCAAAGAAATCAGTAGCAAATAAGAGGTTAGCAAACAAACAGGATACCCACAGAACTGATAAGCAGAGGATAAAGCATTCCAGTGAAATCATGATTGATACATAAGCAGAGGATACAGAACTGTAGGTGCTGCTATTTGCCAGCTTTGAGACAACTTCCCTAGCTATAACAATGGCCACCAGATTTCTTTTGGACCATCCTTTGGTGCTGAAGGCACTAACGGAAGAACACGAGGCAATTTTAAGAAAGCGGGAAACTCCAAATTCTGGACTTACATGGAAAGAATATAAATCAATGACATTTACATTCCAGTTCATTAATGAACAGTCAGGCTTACACGTTCTGGTGCTTCATAAGTACAAGGCTGGCTCTTTGTGCTGAATCCCTCCACAGAGCCAAGGAAA